>PVJS01023661.1:0-29392 GCA_004027185.1 Glis glis
AGCCTACGGAATGGGAAAAGATCTTTGCAAGCTATCCCTCTGACAGAGGTCTAATATCTAGGATATACAAAGAACTTAAAAGACTTTACACTAAGAAAACAAACAACCCGATCAAGAAGTGGGCAACTGAAATGAATAGACACTTCACGAAAGAAGAGATACAAATGGCCAATAGGTACATGAAAAAATGTTCAATATATAAGAGGCCATCAACGTTATCATAATTATATCATTCCAACTTTTACACAATAGATATAATCATTATTGTCCTTTTTTTTTTCGGAACTGAGGATTGAACCCAGGGGCATTCTACCTCCAAGCTACACCCCCAGCCCTATTTTTTATTCTTTATTTTGAAACAGGGTCTCACTAAGTTGTGGAGGGCCTCACTAAGTAGCTGAGGCTGGCCGTGAACCCGGATCCTCCTGTCTCAGCCTCCCAAGTACTGGGATTACAAACGTGCACCACTACGCCCGGCTCATTATTGTCATTTTATTGATTTGACTTTGACGACAATCCTTTGGATTATTTTACTTAGGTAGCCCCTTCCAGGGTGCATAATCTTACCATAAAATTCATGTTGATACTTTGAGGTTTAAATATCCTGACTTTCCATACAAATAGCTAATAGAGATAAGCATTGTTATATTTTTGCACTCTATCAAAGAAAAACAATCCCTTAGTATCTCTAATTTTAAGTCTATTAATCAAGCTGTTATTCCAGAGACCACCACTTCAATAGAATGCACAATTGAAGATAAATTTTAAAGAAATGTAAACTTCAACACATGTTTATCTGGGGACCAGATCCATGGAACTTTAACTCTAGAGCTTGAAAATAGACACATCATTGTGCAGAAGGCCAAAGTAGAGTCAGCTATCTGAGCACTCTTCAGTGACATACTCTCCATAGGGCTGCAGGAGAGTCAATCCTGAAATTGATAAGTTCTAATAGCAAATAAAAATGAACAAAAAGGGAAAGCAGAGAGCTGCTTACCAGAGACAAGAGGTAAACAGTGTGGTGCCAGGCCAGGAAGAACAAACAGATCAATGAGAGAGAATAAAGAGCTCAGAAATATATTCCTGCACACCATGGAAACTTGATTTATGATAAATATAGCTCTGTAAATTACTGGGGAAAAGGATGCATTATTTAATAAATAATGTAGGTTCAATTGGCTTTTGATATTAAGAAACTAAGCACCTATCCAAACCTCATAACATGTACATATAAAATTCCAGATGAAATAAAGTTTTAAACATGAAGAAAAAATGTTAAGACAATTGGAATAAAATAGGTGGATATATTTATAGTAATTAGTACAAGGAAGATTTATCTTAAGAGCATAAGCCCTAAAGGAAACTGTTACTAAACTTGACTGTGTCAATATTTAAAATTATTTTTATCAAAGATACCATAAACAAAGTGAAAAGAAAGACAAAGTAGGAGAAAGTATTTGCAGATAGACAAAATATTAAAATATAGAGAAGCACTGTCCAAAAGAAACCTAACACAAATCTCATGTAATTTTTTTATTGTGGTAAAAATACATATAGCACACGATGCCCCTCTTAACAAAATTTTAAATATGCAGCATTATGAAGACAAAAACAAGCTTTTTTTTCTCTCTGCTTACATACACTGCTCAATGGGACACGTCCTGATGTATGTGTGTGGTTTATCCAGTGGATACCACCCGAGTGCCCAATAATTTAACTTAATTCAGACACTATCTAGCTAGAGTTGGTGTCAGATCCCACAGGTCAGGGGCTCAGCTCTACATAACTGTCCAACTTCAGATGCAAATCTCTGCAAGGAGTAACTCGTAACCTATACTACAAGCAACCTGCCTTACCAAGCAGCTGTAAGTCAAGAGTTCTCATAATCTCCTTCAATTAATTTGCCATAGAGTAGCTCACAAAATGCAGAGAAACATTTTACTTATCTTTAGAAGCTTATCAATAAAGGATATAATGAAGAATAAAATGAGCAGTCATGTGGAAGAGATGACTAGGGCTAGGTATGTCGGGAGGGGCGGGGAGCTTTCATGTCTGCTCTGGGTGTACCACCCTCTTGGCATCTCTGTGTTCTCAGCAACTGGAAGCTTTTCAAACCCTGGCCTTTTTGTTTTTTGTGGAGTCTTCATTATGTAGTTAGGATTGATTACATCATTGGCCATTGGTGATCAACGTGACCTTTGGCCCCTGCCTCCTCCCTGGAAGCCAAGAGGTGGAGCTGAAAGTTCCCTCTAATGACAAGAACTGTTCCCCTAGCAACCAGCCCACATCCTAGGATTGTCCAGGACCCCATCAAGAGTCACCTCTTTAAAACAAAAGATGTTTCTATCACCCAGGAAATTCCAAGGGGTGTAGGAGCTCTGTATTAGCTGCTCCTATCACTCAGGGAATTACAAAGGTTTTAGGAGCTCTGTATCAGGAATCAGTGTCAATGACCAAATATTAGAACAAAAGATTCTTCTAATGCCTCTATCTACAAGGGTTTTTTTTACTTTTTATTTTTGGTACTGGAGATTAAACCCAGGGGCATTCTACCTCTGAGCTACACCCCCAGCCCTATTTTTTATTCTTTATTTTGAAACAGGGTCTCTCACTAAGTTGCGGAGGACCTCACTAAGTAGCTGAGGCTGGCCATGATCCTGCAATCCTCTTGTCTCAGCCTCCCAAGTACTGGGATTACAAGCATGCACCACCACACCCGGCTCTACAAGGGTTTTAAAGAGCTCAATGTCAGGAACTGGGGACATAGATCAAATATATATTATTGTGATTTTTCCTCTAATTCCAGTTTTGAGGTATCTCCTTGGAGAATGGCTATAAAATGTAGCCCTGCCCTGATGGGAACCCAAGGGGTTGGGTTGTAGATGTTTACAGGGTGCCTTTCATAGAGTGCATCTTTATCCTGATGGATGGCCTGATATCGAGGCCTCTGACCTGTGACCAGGTATTCTTCTCACAGGAAACTTGTTTACACTGGCAGACACATTGTGGCTCCTCTCTCACCTGGGTCTAGTTTATTCTTGCTGGGATTCCAACTCTCTAGAAACCTGACTGGGAAAGAAGATGTGTTCGGGTGTGTTGGTCAAGTGATACCCAAGGGAATCAGCACAATAAAACACATGAGACCACAGAAGCGGTGTGTGACAGACCCATGAGCCCAGAGGGGTGCTGAGGCAGGCCTGTGATCGACCAGCAGCTGGAGAATAAGGGATGGGAAAGGAGGGCAAGGAGCAGGCAGAGGATGGAGAGTGGACCTGTGGGCCAAAGCCTTTAGATAACTATAATGTAGATTTACTTCTGTAAGCAAACATAAACAATCATCAAATAATTTGGGATCATTTACAGAGGAGAAAATCTGAACAATTAAAAACATAAAGTGTTTTCTTAAAAGATAGAGAAATACAAATCATAACAATGAGATACTGTTTTTTACTTATTATCAAAGAGTTTAAGAGGAGAGAAAAAAATTGTGCAACCTTTGCATGGTTCTTTCTATGGCTGCCTTTTTCCAAACAGAAAGAAGTATTCTTTTCCCCTTCCATGCAATAATGAACTAATTTGCATTTACATCTTGATTAGAAAATAATGAGAAGATAGCCACATTAGTTTCATACTAATGTGTCCCTGTTTTCACCATTTGATCAAATTTTATCAGAATTTAGTTTTAAAAAAACAAAAATAGTTTATATTTCTGTATATGATCTACTAATTTAGTATAGCCTTTCAATATAGTTTAAAGGTTTAGTTACATTTCTGAGAGATTCAAATTTTTGTTTTTTCTGACAGGTTGACTTTATAATTTCTCTCTAAATTAATTTTTCTTCTCCAGTGAGTTTTTAACCAATCTTTCAATTATAGTGAATGATCTATAAGCAACTACCTGCAGGAATCAATCTTGAGAGGAATTCCTCTTTTGTAAGGATCCCTTTAAGTTCCATTGTAATCTGTTTGAAAGTTCAGGTTTCTGTGGAATGAATATTTTTAGACACAGGCTACCTACAATGGAGAAAATGTTTCCAGGCCTCCAGCTGTAAGATCTGTCCATACATCTACCTGTGGTTAGTCTTAGTCAAGTTGAGCCATTGACGAGAACAAGATTCTTTTCTGTGGTTGAATAAAAGGACTAGGGAAATTCCATTTAAAATAAAGACAGACCAAAAAAAAAAAAAAAAGAGGAAGGGAAATGTTTTATTCCCTAGGTATTGCCATTTGAGAAGAGAACAGAACACAATGGCCACGCTGAAGAATGTATGTCATTGAAAGGAGAAATCTGGGCCAGACCAGTCCTGGCACAAGGAATTGTAGGGGCCCAACCTCACTGAATATCACTTAAAAGCGTTTCACCAGGTATATACACCTTAAGATGATGTTCCTAATTGTGCTTCCGTATCTTTTTTTCTTTCACAAATCACAAAGTAAAACGTTGGGGGGGCAGGGAGCCCAGTAGGGAGAGCTAGCTACTGAGCCAGTTATGAGAAGAAAAAGCATGGATAGAATGTTAATTTTGCTTCATTGTATTACTCTCTATAGATAGGCAATGAACACTCTGCCCAGAAACAACAGTCTGTCTGGTACTTATATCAATCCCCATTGCAATATAAGCCTTTGTGTGAGCTATTGTGCTTCTCTCTCCCTGGATCTGTCTGTCTGTCTCTGACACACACACACACACACACACACACACACACACACACACGCACATGCACGCACATGCACGCACACACTCACGCATACACTTCATCACCACTAACACCCCAGGGGACCACCATCAATTGTTCAAAGCACAGCAATTGTTATCTGCCAGTGATGAACCTCAACAGTTGAAGTTGGGGAAAAACCAGGGAATGGAAATCCCTGTTTAAGATGGGCAAAGGATTTGTTTTTCTGAAGCTCCAATCTCCCCAGAAAGACAGAAAGATGCATCCATGTTTTTCTGCTTTTTCCATACAGGACTGATTAGACCACATGTCTAGCTTAACCAAATGGCTTTGGGACTGGCTCTGTTCAACTAAAAATCAAGCCAGGCAAGTGGGCATTCAGTCACTCCACACATGCTACCACCACCTTTCAGTTCAGAAAGCTGCTTCATCTCCAAGGCTTACAACTCACAGTCCTGGGCCACTTCAGGAAGCTTAGGAATTCATTTGGCTATATATTTTAGTATTCAGTTTTGAAATTTCTTCTCCCCACACAGATTCACTGAAGGGAGGAGGTGTTGCTAGCCCCTGCCTCTGCCAGCCCTACTTAAGATCATTTGCCCTCAGTCCTGCCCCATTTATCCCCATCACTTTTGGGGATAAAAGAGTCTTTGCCACTGTGGGCAGACCAGCCAGTGGGGTAGAGGGTTAGAACTTGCTGTGAACCTCTATACCATCCAGAACTTTCTTTGTATGCCTGTTGGGTGGGAGGCTTCCTCCAATCCCTGAGATACTTCTAACCCCTGCATCAGAATCATTTAGGTTATTGTTAAAAATGCAGATTCCAACCCGGCATGGTGGCACACACCTGCAATCCTAGTACTTGGGAGGCTGAAACAGGAAGATTGCAGGTTTGCGGCCAATCTCCACAACTTAGTAAGACCCTGTTTCAAAATAAATGAATAAAATAGGGTTGGGGGTGTAGCTCAGAGGTAAAATGCCCCTGAATTCCATCCCCAGTCATACACACACACACACACACACACACACACACACACTGCAGATTCTTAGATCTCATTCCGAACTTATCAAACTAGGATGGGCCTGGAAACCTGTATTTTAACAGCAGAAGAAGAATATTAAGAACCTACAATGTATAATGCAATGATTAAGAAAACTCTCGAAGCCGGGCGTGGTGGCACATGCTTGTAATCCCAGTACTTGGGAGGCTGAAACCAGAGGATCCGGGTTCGTGGCCAGCCTCAGCTACTTAGTGAGGCCCTCCGCAACTTCGTGAGACCCGGTTTCAAAATAAAGGATAAAAAATAGGGCCGGGGGTGTAGCGCGGAGGTAAAACGCCCCTGGGTTCAATCCCCGGTACCGCAAAAAAAAAAAAAAGAAAGAAAACTCTTGAGATCACCTCTCCCTTTGCTAACATTTGTGTGCTCTTGGGGAAAATTACTTAGTTTTTCTCTGCCTCATCTGTCACATGGTGGTAATCACCTTAATACATATCCTATAGAAAGGATTCCATGAGTAAATCCATTTAAAGTGCCTAGAATAGTGCCAGACACATAGTGAACCTTTGTAAATAGTAGCTGTTACTCTTATTATATAAGGAGAAACCTAGAAAAATATTTATTTTGGTTACTTGGGATTGAACCCTGGGGGCATTCTACCTCCAAGCTGCACTCACTCCCAGCCCTTTTTATTTTTAATGAGGTCTCGCTAAGTTTCTGCGGCTGGCCACGAACCTGTGGTCCTCCTGTCTCAGCCTCCCAAGTATTGGGATTATAGGTGTGTGCCACTGTACCCAACCCTAGAGAATTCTTTAAAATAAAGTTTGAGATTTACAGGTTTGGTATGTTAATCGTGGTTCTAAATCTGCTTTTTGCTCAGTTCTGCTGAGTCCTAGTGGGTTTAGAGCTCAGTATTGTCCCTCCAATCTGTTTTCCTCAAATTCATACCCTCTTTACTCTCTTGTAAGTCTTTCTTACCCTCCTCTAGGGTGATGGGAATTGAAATCTTGCCCAGTTACTACCTACCTTCAGACAGAATGGGCAGGCCCCTGAGAACTGCTATCCACCTGAGAAGACCCATTCCACAAATGGGGAGAAAGGAGTTTCCTGTACTTGGGACCCAAATGTAGGACTGGAAGGCCCTGATCATTTTGTATACTTCTTTGTCAATGACTTTTCCTTTTCCTTCCTTCCTTCTTTCCTTCCTTCTTTCTTTCCTTCCTTCCTTCCTTCCTTCCTTCCTTCCTTCCTTCCTTCCTTCCTTCCTTCCTTCTTTCCTTCCTTCCTTCCAATGCAGATGCCCAGCATAGTGGCACACACCTGTAATCCTAGTACTTGGGAGGCTGAAACGGGAAGATCGCAGGTTCGCGGCCAGTCTCCATAACTTAGTAAGACCCTTCCTTCCTTCCTTCCTTCCTTCCTTCCTTCCTTCCTTCCTTCTTTTTATCCTTCCTCCTTCCTTTCTTTTGTGGTGCTGGGGATTGAACCCAGGGACATTCTACCTCCGAGCTACACCCCCAGCCCTGTTTTATTTTTATTTTGAAACAAGGTCTCACTAAGTTGATGAGAGTCCCACTACTTGCCGAGGCTGTCTTTGAACATGCAATCCTCCTGTCTCAGCCTCTCAAGTACTAGGATTATAGGCGTGTACCACCACGCCTGGCTTCGTGTGTGTGTGGTACTGGGGATTGAATCCAGGGGCATTCTGCCTCTGAGATATACCCCCAGCCTTTAAAAAAAATTATTCTGAGACAGGTTCTCACTAAGTTGCTGAGAGTCTCACTGCATTGCTGAGGCTGTCCTCAAACCTGCAATCCTCCTGTCTCAGCTTCCCAAGTACTAAGACTGCATGCACGTGCCACCACACCCAGCTTGTTAATGAGTTTTCAATCCTAGATGAACTATTAGACTTCTTTAGCCACAGTACATTAGAAAAAGACCCCTTTCCTTAGGGACCTATGCTCAGGGAAAGTAACTGTACTGATTTTCTCTTGACTGTTCTTTTTTTTCTCTTTTTTTGACTTTTCAATACTTTTATTGGTGCAATGACATTATACATCACAATGAGATTCAAAGTTATACAAACAAGTACACATCACTTTTTGTATTTCCCCCATATACCTGCCCCCCCACTATCCATACCTTTTCTATACACCAACCACTGATCCACTGAAAAAGAAAACTGGAAAACAATTCCATTCACAATAGCCTCAAAAAGAAAAATTACTTAATAATAAGTCTAACGAAGGAGGTAAAAGACTTCTATGGTGAAAACTATAGAACACTTGGATAGGCAGAATAAATACTGTCAAAATGGCCACACTACCAAAAGCAATCTAGGGATTCAATGCGATTCTCATCAAAATACCAATGTCATTCTTCACAGAACTAAAATTTTAAAAAGTCCTAAAATTCATATAGAAGAACAAAAGACTCAGAATACCAAAGCAACTCTGAGCAATAAGAACCATGTGACAGGCAGCACAATATCTGACTTCGAATTCTACTACAGAGCCATAATAATAAAAACACCATGGTACTGGCACAAAAAAGACACATAGACAAATGGAGTAGAATAGAAGATACAGAGACAAATCACACAGCCAGTTGATTTCTTTTATATACATTATTGGTGCATTGTAATCACACATCATAATGAAGTTTAGTGATAGGGACATACATATACACAGCACTTTGTGAGTCCCCCCCACCCTGGGTACCACCACACTCCCTCCCCTTCCCTGTACATGATATTGAAATTGGCATGGATAACTTCATATATGTACATAGTGTCAATGCAGGGGTTTCCTTAATCAAATCTCCCTCCCCTCCTCTCCCTGCCCCAGACCCCATCTATCACTCCACTGGGGTTTCTCCTCCACCATCCCAAGTCCCTCTTGTATCCCAATCTCTCCCCAGCCTCCACATATGAGAGAAAACACATGACCCTTCACTCTCTGTGACTGGCCAATCCCACCTGACGTAACATTCTTCAGGCCCATCCATTTTCCTGCAAATGACATGATTTTGTTCTTTATTAGTCAGGTTTTTTTTTTTTTTGACAAAGGTGCCAAAAACATTCACTGGAGAAAAGGCATCCTTCTCAATACATGGTACTAGGAAACTGGATATCCATATGCTGAGGAATAAAATTAGAGCCTATCCAGAAGTTTTGCAATTACTAGAAGAAAACATAGGATCAAGTCTCCAGCATATAGGTACTGGTAGAGACTTGCTCAGTAAGACCCTAGAGCTCAGGAAATAAAACTAAGAACCAATGAATATGATGGCATCAGATTGAAAAGCTTCTGTGAAGCAAAGGAAACAAGAGCCTGTGGAGAGAATCTACAGAATGTGAGAAAATCTTTGCCAGTTACTCAGATAGAGGAGTAATGTCTAGAATATACAAAGAACTCAAAAAACCTTAACACTAAAAAAAAGACCCAGTAAAAAAAAATGGGCGATTGAACTGAATAGACACTTCTCAAAAGAAGAAAAACAAATAGCCAAAAAATATATGAAAAAATGTTCAACCTCATTAGCAATTAGGGAAATGCAAATCAAGACTACACTTATATTTCATCTAACACCAGTTAGAATGGCAGTCATCAATACAAACAACAATAAATGCGGCAAGGATGTGGGGAAAGGGGAATCTGTTGGTGGGATTGTAAATGAGTATAACCATAATCAGTATGGAGGTTCCTTAAAAGACTAGGCATGGAACCACCATACAACCTAGCCATACCACTCCTTGGTATCTTTCTAAAAGAATTAAAGTTAGAATAATATACTGATACATGAATATCCATATTTTTTTTTTGCAGTACTGGGGATTGAACCCAGGGGCGTTCTACCTCCGCGCTACACCCCCGGCCCTAGTTTTTATACTTTATTTTGAAACTGGGTCTCACGAAGTTGCGGAGGACCTCACTAAGTAGAGAGAGAGATAGAGAGATAGAGATAGAGATAGAGATAGAGATAGAGATAGAGAGAGAGACAGGGGGAGAGAGAGAGAGAGAGAGAGGGCTGAGGCTGGACGTGAACCTGGATCCTCTGGTCTCCACCTCCCAAAGTACTGGGATTACAAGCGTGCACCACCACGCCCGGCGAATATCCATGTTTATAATAGCACAATTCACAATAACCAAATTATGGAACCAACCTAGGTATCTGTCAACAGATGAATGGATAAAGAAAATGTGGTATATATACACATAGAGTTTTACTCAGCCATAAAGAAGAAATTATGTCATTTTCAGAAAAATGGATGGAATTAGAGAATATTTTGCTAAGTGAGATCAGCCAGTCTCAGAAAGTAAGGCTCCTATGTTTTCTCTCATATGTGGAAGCTAGAGAGAAAATAGAAAACAAAGGGGACTTTAGATAAATGAGAGAAACCAGTAGATAGTGGGAGGGAATGTGGGAGGGAGGTGAGGGGGGAAGGAGGCTTGATGAAGGAAACAGTTTAAATAATGCTAGGTCCATATATGAAGGTATCACTACCAATCTCATTAACATGTACAGGGAGGAAGGAGAGGGGAGTGGGGAGAGATGCCAAAGGAAATACACCAAGTGCTGTGTGTATCACTTTGAACCTATGGTGTATAATTGCAACGCTCCAATAAAAGTCTTAAAAAATTAAATAAATGTGATGAGGACCTTATGGGGCAGTTAGGATGAAAGCTCCTTTCCCCTCAGCCCCATAGATGTTAATAATGTACCCTATAGTGTCTTAGGGAACAGTGCTTTGTTATCATGATGTGAGTGACATGCTACCATTCTTTTGACACCAATCATTTCAAGCTGAAAGAAAAAGAAATCAAATACCTTGAGTATAGATATGATGAGATCTTTAAAAGCCAAAAAATATTAGATTTTTTTACTCAAAATGAAAAAAAAACATTGAAGCATCCTACAAATTTTAATTTCTAAACAAGTTAACATCAGCCCCCATAACCCACTAAAGCAAAAAAACTTCCAGAGTCCTTCTTATTCTTATTCAAGTGGAAAAGTCCTGGGGGCCCAAAGGTGAGACAGCCACAGTGGGCCACACCCAGCCATGACTCAGCCATGTGACCTCACAAAGAGCCATTGTGAGGGAGTCCCCAGGATCGGCTATATAAGGCCCTTGCTGCTGCTGGGTTTTTGTCCATTAGTACAGGGAGCTCTTGGTGGTGACCTGTTGGACTCTAAGATAGTTAGTGCTTTTGGTGGACTGGTGACTTTGGATCTGACTTGTTGGTTTGGACTTTTGGCTTTGTTGTTTTGTGTGTGTGTTTTTTTGGGTTTCGGTTTGTTATTTTGCTGTAATTTTGTTTGTTGGTTTGTTGTTGTTGTTTTTTTTTTTTTTTTTAGATAGCATCATTAGTTGCTATTGCAGCTTTCGATGGACAGTGCTAGGAGAGTCAAGAGGCCTGGCCTGGCCTTTCAGCCAGCTCTCCCTGTGAGGATGTCCTTATGGACAATTATATAGTCCTGAGGGACATTGGCAGAGGTGGTTTTGGCCAGGTCAAACTGGCCCTCAATATCCTCACCAGGACTGAGGAGGCTGTGAAGGCCTTGCTTTCATTTACGGGCTACCCCTTCATTCGATCCGAAATTGCTATCATGAGGGCAGTGGAGCATCTGAATGTCATCCAGCTGTTCAAGGTCACAGACATGGCTGACTTTGTCTACCTGGTGATAGAGCATGTGAGTGGGGGGCAGCTCCCCAAACTCCCGAAACTTACAATCCTGAGTCATACGCTGGGTTATGACCCACACCAGACCTGGCTGTCAGTGTTGAACAGGACATGTGACAACACAATGGCTACATACCTCTTGATTCAATGCCATATGAGCCACAGGGCAGGGGGCACCTTCCAGGCTGGGCCCGAGGTTCAGTGTGTCACGCCGCCTCCATCCCCAGCAGATCCTTCTGCCTTCCCTCTGCTGCTCAAGAAGAGAGCCAGCCAGTCCGACCTTTGTGCCTTCCAGTTCCTGTCCTCTAAGGAGGACACACAGTTGAGGCAGAAGGGCAGAAGGGGCAGCCTGCCTGTCATTCCCCTGCCTGCCGAAAAGGACCCCCACTGTCAGTGCAGCCTCCCAGCATGGCCCTGAGGCCCCCCAGGCCAGCACCTGGCAACCCCATCATGAGCCTGCCTCCAGTGCCCGTGACGACAGGAAGAGCTGGAGGCGGGTCACCAGGAGGATTGTTACCTGCATCATCCGCACGTGTTGCTGCTGTGTGCTGGCCCCCGGAGCCAACGGAGTCACTCCAGAGAGAGGAGGGCAGAGGCACCCCAGACTATTCAACAACAGAATTGCTCCAGAGAATCCAGGTGGATGAAACCAACTCCCAGGATCCTGACATCGGCCAGAGTGGACTCAGTTGCAGGACGATGTGCTCCAACTGCCAACTGCCACTGCTGCAGGTTTCTCCACACAGATTCCAGTTGAGGCCCCACCTGGGAGAAACTGTTGTATGGAAGCTGCCGAGAGAGACCACTCAAACCTCATGTCCAAATCAAAGAGTCATTTATTCACAGCCGCAGGCTGTCTCCTCAGTACAGAACTTAAGAGAGCAGCCCCCCCGGTAAAAGGACAGGGTTTATATAGCAAGCACAGAATTACATCAGCTGTAGCAAATAGTTACAGAAGCCAACTTAGGCAGTTACAGCAGTTATCAGTTTCTGGAATCTGGGTTGGTTATAGGGCATCTGGTTCTGGGAACTATAGGTTGTTTTTCACTTCTGGGGACCCCCACCTGCCCAGTCATTCAACTCAAGATAAAATAGAGTCAGTCTATCTCATTCCCTGCTGGTTTTAATGGCATGATCAAATCCTTGATTCATTCTGGTTCTAGGCATATGGACCAGGTTTGTTTAGTTCCCCATGCCAGCTTACTTAGGTTGAGCATCAGTGGTAAGAGAGACCCACACCTCCCCTGAGGTGTAATCATGCAGTTACCAATTATTAGAACAGAGTTAGGAATCTGAAGATCGAGTGAGTTTTATCTTTAGTGGGTCTTTGGATCACAGGATCTTCCATGTCTCATCAGCAGATGGAGTAGCAGCTGGCTTGAGCTGAGAGTAATGCAACCAGGGCTTTATTCTGGCTACCTTTACTGCTGTCGGAGTAGTCATAATGATGGTGTAAGGGCCAGTCCAGCGAAGTCCCAACGCCTGTGGCTGATGTTTCTTTACCCACACGCAGTCACCAGGGTGGTAGGAATGTCTAGGAATGTAATCCCCAGCAGCGCCGGGGTGGAAACTCCCGATTGTCCAATGAATATCTTCTAGGGTTATAGCCAGTGTTTTGAGAGATTATATAAGATTCTGATTATCAATTCAGACATACCAAACTTAAGGTATGTCCTTAAGTTTAGGAACCAATGGAGGGGGTCTCCTGTACATGATTTCAAATGGTGTGAATCCTTTAAGATAAGGGGTGCATCGTGCCCTCAGGAGGGTATAGGGAAGGAGGTTAACCCACCCCTTGCCAGTCTCTAGGCTGAGTTTAGTTAAAGTTTCCTTCAATGTCCTATTCATCCTTTCTACCTGACCTGAGCTTTGGGGCCTGTATGCGCAATGCAACTTCCAATTTTTAGGAGGGATGACACTTTTTGGGTTATTTTAGCTATGAAAGCTGGACCATTGTTGGACCCCATTCCTAATGGAAGGCCAAATCGGGGAACTAGATCATTTAGTAATCTTTTTACTACTTCTTGTGCTGTTTCTCTTTTTGAGGGGAAAGCTTCTACCCAGCCCAAAAAGGTGTCTACAAAGACTAGTAGGTACTTATATCCACATAGCCCCAGTTTTACCTCAGTGAAGTCTACTTCCCATAACTCTCCAGGGTTGTTGCCTCTTATCTGTACTCCGGACTGATGATTTTGGACTCTTCCAGCATTTACTTGTTGGCATGCCAGACAATGAGTGGTGATACTTTGGATTGAGGAATCAAGGTCAGCTATATGGTATTGAGCCTTTAGAAGTTCAGTTAATTTTGTCTTACCCAAATGGGAGCTGTCATGGAGCATCTTGATTAGAGTCCTTTCCAGGCTTCTTGGTACCAACATCTGTTGATGCGTGAGGACATACCAGGCTGTTCCCTTGTGTAGGGTGGCTCCCAATCTTTCAGCTTACCTAAAATCTTCCAACCCATAGTTGGGATTGGGCAGAAGGAGGGGAGCCAGCATGGTAACCATTATCCCCACTGGTGTTAGGGCGATCTCCCGAGGCACTTTATCAGCTGCATGATTTCCTACTGCTGTAACTGAGTTTCCTTTTTGGTGAGCTTTGCAGTGGATTAGGGCAACTTTTTTAGGGATCCAGATGGCCTCTAACAAATCTAGTATCTGGGGAGCGGTTTTTATAGTTCTCCCCTCCCCGCAGTCAGGAGTCCCCATTCTTGGTAGATAAGCCCATGAACATGAGCAGTGGCAAAGGTGTTAGCAGCTGTCTGTGTAGATGTTAACAACCTTGCCTTTGCTTAATTTTAGAACCTGTGTCAATGCTACCAGTTCTGCCTTTTGGGCAGAAGCTCCTTGGCTTAGGGCCTCAGCCCAACGGGTCCCATTAGCATCCACCACAGCTGCCCCCACGTACCTGGTTCCATTGAGCACAAAGCTGCTGCCGTCAGTGAAGAAGGTCTCGTCAGGTTCTTTCCATGGGACATCAGTGAGGTCCGGTCAGATTCCTTGTAGGAAGGTAGTAATTTCCAGACAGTTGTGTAGAAGTTGTTCTGGGTCATTGTCAGGGTTTTAGAGCCATTGTTTTTAGGAACTGTAGTTGGGGTTGGTCAAGAAGTTGAGCTTGGTACTGAGTGATGCGGGCGTTAGAGAGCCATCACTCAGGAGCACTGTGAAGGAGGGCTTCCACTGAGTGTGGGGTAGTGATCTTTATTCTTGGCCTAGAGTCAGCTTGTCAGCTTCCTTTACCATGATAGTGGCGGTGGCTACAGCTCTGAGGCATGTGGGTCACCCAGTGGCTACCGGGTCCAATCTTTTGGATTAATAGGCTACAGATCATTTCCAGGGGCCCAAGGTCTGAGTTAGAACTCCTTTGGTGATACCTCAAACCTCATCAACAAAGAGGTGGAAAGGTTTAGATATGTCCAGCAGGGCTAGGGCAGGGGCTGAGAAAGGCTTCTTGTTCCACTTTAGTCCATTCCAGGACCGTGGTTCCCTCTCTTGTACAGGCATAAAGGGGTTTTGCTGTTTCAGCAAACCCAGATATCCACAGCCTGCAGTATCCTACAGCCCCCAGGAACTCACGGACCTGTTTTTTCATAGTTGGTGGAGGGATTTGTAGGACTGCTTGTATTCTCTGGCTGGAGAGGGCTCGAGTTCCTTTGGTGAGGTTATACCCGAGGTATACAGCCTGGGAGGTACATAGCTGAGCCTTTTTAGCTGAAATCCAGGACCCCAGTCTCTGTAATTCTCTGAGTAACCCTCCTGTGGCCACAAAACATTCCTCTACTGAGCTGGCAGCTAGTAGGAGATCATCCACATGCTGAAGAAGAGTTACCTGGGGGTACAGAAGTCTGAACCCCTGGAGGTCGGTGCTTAAGGCTTCATCAAACAAAGTGGGAGAAGTTTTGAACCCCTGGGGCAATTGAGTCGAGGTTGGTAAGTTGTCCTGTATATCCTCTCTCCAGGTCCATCCACTCAAAAGCAAAAATAGGCTGACTCACCTCTGCTAGAGGAAGGCTGAAGTAGACATCCTTGAGATAGATGACCATATATATACCTGATGTTCAGGAGGCAGAAGACTGAAGAGGGTGCACGGGTTTGGCACTGTTGGATGGATTGTCTCAGTCCGTTTGTTGACCTCTCTCAGGTTCTGAACAGGTCTATAGTCTGAAGTTACTGGCTTTTGAACTGGTAGGAGAGGAGTGTTCCACAGGGACTGGCAGGGTACAAGGATTCCAGCTTCCCGAAATCTTTGAATATGGACTGTGACCCCCCTTTTTGCCTCCAAACTCATCAGGTACTGTTTCACTCATATGGGGGTGGCTTGGCTGCTCAGCTGTACGATGATTGGAGGCCAGTGGGCCACCAAAACTGGTAGGTTTGATTTGGCCCATACTTGAGGATACGGCTCCTGGAAGGTTTGTAAGTAAAGAGAGTCAATTGCCTTTTGAGGATTTGGTAGCAACATGTATTCTTCAGAAAGGGGGCAATCGACTAGGAGGGCTATTTGGTAGTCTGTACTATGGTCATAGGTTAACAATGCCTGACCCTTTTCTTGGAAGGAGATGGTTGCTTTTAGTTTTGAGAGTAAATCTCTCCCCAGCAAGGGGTGGGGGAAATCCAGAACCACCAGAAAGGAATGAGAAATTGTCCCTTTTCCTAGATTTGTTATTCCACCCTCTGTCCAGGGGTAGGCTTCCGTTTTACCAGTGGCTCCCTGTATATAAGTTTTCTTGGCTGTAGTTGGGCCGACTGGGCTTTTGAGAACTGAGAAAGTAGCTCCAGTGTCTACCAGAAAGTCTATGTCTTTGCCCCCAATTTTTAAGGTTACAATGGGCTCTCGGGGGCTTAAAGGAATAGAGCCCCAGCCCCATCATTGTTTCCCAAGTGGAGGACTGCTCAACTAGTTTTTCTGTTGGGGCATTCATTGTTCCAATGTCCTTTTTCCTTACAGTAGGCACACTGATCTTTGTCAAGAGGTTGTCAGGTCTTAGGACCAGAGGACTACTTACGCCCTCCCATTGCTGTCACCAATATTTTGGAGATCTTTTGGTCTGTCTCTCATCTGGACTCTCCCTATTATTGTATACCTTTTGGGCGATCTCTACTAGCTTGGAGATAAGCTTCCTCTCAAACCCTTCCTGTCTCTGTAACTTTCTCCTAATATCTGAGGCCAACTATGATACAAAAGCAATATTTAGGGTGTGCCGATTTGCGGGATCCTCCGGGTTAATTGGAGTGTATTCCTGGTAAGCTTCCATGAGGCTCTCTAGGAAAGCTGAAGGGGTCTCGGATGGCCCCTGTGTTACCTCGCTTACCTTGGAGAGGTTGGTAGGCTTTCTGGCTGCCACTCTGAGGCCTGCCAGGAGTCTGGTGATAGGTTAGGAGAGCTTCCTTACCTGCAGTAGTGTTAGGGTCCCATTGGGGGTGTGCGGAAGGGAAGATAGGTTCTATATGGTCTGGGTCCTCGGAAGGCTGTCCGTCCAGCCCCTCCAGTCTCAGCTGCTACCCTTTTTATTCCATCTCTCTCTTCACTGGTAAAGAGTCTGATGGTAAAGGATGAGTGATGGCAGTCATCCTAAGTGGGCTGGTGGGTATAAAATACAGTCTTGAGGAGAGAGATGAGACCCTGGGGCTTTTCAGAGAAAGAAGGGTTTTGGGTCTTCCAGTTATAGAGGTCAGAGATGGAAAAAGGGACATAGACCATGAATGGTGCTTCCTGGGTGCCAGCCGCCGGGGGTGCCTGCCGGAGAGGGAGAAGAGGGACTGAAGTATCAGGGGCCTCCTGTCTCCCGTAGGTTAGTCCCTGGTGGGTTTGTAGTGGGCTGAAACTAGCCTCTGCATCAGAGTTTTCAGGAGTTTAAGAATAATCTGGATGTTGAAGGTCCTCTCTACCGGCCATTCAACATTAAAGACAGGCCAATCAAGCTCACACAGCCTCTGCAAAACGTGCAGGTCCACGGTTTCATCATAATTGGCTGCCTTCTGTTGGAAAGACTTAAAATTGTTAAGGATACACTGGAGGGGAGTGGAACTAGAGGTAGATTGTCCCATCGTGCAGGATAGGTTTAGATCTAATGGACACACACACACACACACACACACACACACACACAGGGATCAGACTAAGATTAGACAAAAGAAAGTTCACTGGCTTTTTCTGAACAGGCAGATTCCAGAGGGGCAGGGGACATCTCTCCTGAACCCTGGCCTGGGGAGTATGTGTCATGTCCAACTTCCACGAAGGCCTTTCCAGTTCCCTAGGGTACCTGGATTTTCACGTACCTCCATAGGTTCTGGATCCAGGTGACTCTTGGGATTTTTCAGCAGAGCATTGGTGAGATGGAGAATGGGGAGGGCCTGGGCCTGTCTGGCTTGCCACTTCAGGGTCAAAAAACGTCTCTTGATGGCCACCCCCTGGAGAGCCAATCCATCAGGTTCACTGTCCTCCGCCCTCCAAGGCAGAACCAAGGGTCTCCTCGGGATCCTGGACCAGCCCCCAAAATGTTGTAGGGGAGCCACCGAGAGAGGTCACTCAAAGCTCATGTCCAAATTAAAGAGTCATTTATTCACAGACACGGGCTGTCTCCTCAGTACAGAACTTAAGAGAGCAGCCCCAATTGGTAAAAGGACAGGGTTTATATAGCAACCACAGAAGTACATCAGCTGTAGGTGATATAGCAAAAAACCACAGAATTACATCAGCTGTAGCAAATAGTTACAGAAGCCAACTTAGGCAGTTACAGCGGTTATCAGTTTCTGGAATCTGGGTTGGTTATAGGGCATCTGGTTCTGGGAACTATAGGTTGTTTTTCACTTCTGGGGACCCCCACCTGCCCAGTCATTCAACTCAAGATAAAATGGAGTCAGTCTGACTATCTCAAAACCAGAGATTTTTTCCCAGGAAACTCCCCCTTTCCCTGAGATGATTCTTAATAAATTGTTTCTTACAAATTTTAAAATAAAAGTAGGATGCTTCTTAATTTGTGTTTCTCATGAATCTCATAAAAGTGGTGCCCCTGAAAGGTGATCATTAAAAAAATAAACTTAATAAAAAAATTCTCAACTCTTTGGGGTGGGAACAGAGATAGGTAAAATATAAGATGCATTCTTCAATGTAAGTTTCAGATAATAGAGGAATAAGTTTTTAGTAAAACAAATGGCAGTGCTTGAGGAATGTCAATGACACTCTAAGGTTTCAAACCAGGGGCAGAAGGGACAGTCATTGAATAAAAATGGAGGCTGAGCCTGGTGCAGTGGCGCACAAATGAAAGGCCAGTACACAGGGGACAGTCATTGAATAAAAACAGGGAGGCTGAGCCTGGTGCAGTGGCGCACAAATGAAACGCCAGTACACAGGGGACAGTCATTGAATAGTAACAGGGAGGCTGAGCCTGGTGCAGTGGTGCACAAATGAAACGCCAGTACACAGGGAACAGTCATTGAATAAAAACAGGGAGGCTGAGCCTGGTGCAGTGGTGCACAAATGAAACGCCAGTACACAGGGGACAGTCATTGAATAGAAACAGGGAGGCTGAGCCGGGTGTGGTGGTGCCCACCTGTAATACTAGTACTTGGGAGGCTGAGGGAGGATCACAGGTTTGAGGCCAGCTTCAGCAATCTAGCAAGACCGTTTCAAAATAAATAAAAAGTGCTGGAGGTGTGTCTCAGTGGCAGAACACCCCTGGGTTCAATTCCTAGTTCTAAATAAAAACAGAGGCTGGGTGAGGGAGAAAATTCTATAAATGAAAAGGATATGGTTTGAGGTTCTACTGAGATGTTTGCAGGGAAATATCAGGCTCTCACATGCTGCTGATAGCCAGAGACATGGGAGTGGAGGGATGTGTCGGGACAAATGAATGTGACTGCTCAAAGGGTTGTGAGAAGAACAGGAGAGACTATCTCAGGATACCACAGAGTCCGGAAGGATGAGAAGTTCCATAGAAGGAGTCCCCGTGACAGGTGCCAATAACTGTGTTATGGTTAGATACAGACTGTCCCCTGAAGAGCTCATGTATTAAGTCAGTATTGATGTCATTAAGTCATGAGGGTTGTCATCTCATCAGTGTGTAAATCCATTGTGATGGGTTTACTGGGCAGGTAACCTAGGCAGGTGGGTGTGGCTGGAGAAGGTGGGCCCCTGGGTATGGCCTTAGGGACTATGCTTTTGTCTTTGAATCCCCTTCCTTGCTTGCTGTCTTGCTTCTGGCCTCCATGATGTGAGAGCAGAGCCCTCACTCTTTTCCTCTCTCTGCTTCCTGACACCATGCCTTGAGCTCCACACATGTAACCAATTCCGCACGCTAACATGGACTGAAACTCTGAGATCTCCAAAAAAACTGTGAGCAAATAAAGCTTTCTTCTTCTAAGTTGTGTGGTCAGTTGTCTTGAATTATAGCAGTGAGAGTGTTGACTGAGACAAACTACAGCTAGGTTGTGAGGAACAAGGACTCATGTTGGATTTGTCAAGAAAGGAATCATTGACCCCAGAGAAAGGGGTGCAATTTGGACAAATGTAAAAGGGTACATCTACTGCATTATCTAGTAGCATTTGGTGTACATTTCTATCCCCTTCTGTATCTCCTCACTCTCACTTGGTGCTGGACAGCTGGAAGTGGATTTCACAGACTCCTATGCCGCCTGGGTTCCAGGGACAGTTTGGGTTTTGCTGAGGTGAGTCTGAATGGGATCTAGAAGGCTCTGGGAGGTGGAAACTTTCCTCTTGTGCAAGGGAGGCAGCCTATGGTGGCTTGGGCAGTGCTATGTCAGCAGCAACGTCTTGACCTCTGGTGAATGTGGCACTTCCTGGCTTTCTGGACCACAGCTCTAGTCGTAAACCTGGATGGCAGTGGCCCCTGTTCTGCTCTGTGAGGTCAGCACCCAGTCCCTCAGCCACATTTCCTTCTGCCTGAAACACTCCAGTGATCTCTGTGTCCCTGACCAACACCCCATGATGCAGAAGGGGGATCAGAGCCTAGGAAGCAGTTGGGGGGGGGGAAGAAATGGGCCATGGTGTTGGGGAACCCAAGTTTTCCAGGATGGTAAAAACTGATGCATGTTTTCAGGTGCTGGAGGAAATAAGATGCAGAGGGGTTGGGTGTTAAGTGCGGCAACCACAGGTGCTGGGGACCAGCTAGTTATAGAATTCAAGGGAAACCAACTGCAGACTCATACCTCCCAGCAAGAAATAACAGGTTTTGAGGTTTTTTTTTCTTTCTGATTATAAAAACAATATGTGTACATTATGGGGGAAGCAGGAAGAGATCTTTTTGCTTGGTTTGTTTTGGGCTTATTATTCATTTATTTATTTATTTGGTACTGGGGATTGAACCCAGAGGCACTTCACCTCCAAGCAAAACTCAACGCCCTTTTTATTTTTTATCTCAAAACAGGGTCTTGCCAAGTTGCTGAGGCTGGCCCTGAACCAGCAAACTTCCTGTCTCAGCCTCCCAAATACTGGGACCACAGGCATGTGCCACAATGCCCAGCTGGTTTGGTTTTACATAGAAAAAAAATCATAAACTATCCCACTTAAACATTGACTGCTGGGTATGATGGAGCATGCCTGCAATCCCAGTGACTCGGGAGGCTGAGGTAGGAGGATTGCAAGTTTGAGGCCAGGCCGGGCAACCCTGCCAGACTGCTTCAAAATAAAAACAAAATGGGATGGGGTGTAGCTCAGTGGTAGAGTGGACCTGGGTTCAATCCCCAGCACCACCCACACACACACACACACACACACACACACACACACACCATTTGGTATCTTTATTTCTGGTTTCTCTTTGCAAGTTTTTGCACAGCTAACTGAAAAGCAGTGAGGCCACAGTGTTGGCAAGAGGAGGCCACATTTTCCTCTTGAGATCTTTGCAATCCAGGGGCTGATCTTTCCTCTCGTAGTTTCAGGAATGTGGTTTTGTTGGCCCGTGGCAAATAAAGCAGTAACCACGCCAAGATGGATATTTGCACCAGAATGTGAGTGGTCCCATCTACAGCAAGCACTGCAGTGCTCAGTGGATCAGAATGCTAGCACTAGCAAATCAACACATTTAAAATAAGGTTTCTTGGTGAGTGGATTACTCTCCTGGGACTGCTGTAACAGAGCACCACAAACTGGGGGCTTCATGCAACAGAAGTTGATTCACAATTCTGGAGGCCAGAAGTCCAAAATCAAGATGTTAGTGGAGCCATGTTCCCTCTGAAACCTGCAGGGAAGAGAATCCTCCCTCCTCTCCTAGCTCCAGGAAGTTGGTGGTGATCCTTGGTGGTGTTCCTGGGATTGTAGCTGCCATCACTCCAGTCTCCACCTCTGCTGTCACATGGCCTTCCACCTGTGTGTCTTCATATGGCATTCTCCCCACTGTTTGGGTTTGGCTAAATTGCTGAGGCTGGCCTCCAACCTGCAATCCTCCTGTCTTTATGATGTTGAGGTAAGTTCCTTCTGTTCCTAATTTCCTCTGGGTTTTTAACATGAATGGGTGATGGATTTTGTCAAATGCTTTTTCTGTATCTATTGAGACTATCATGTGAGTTTTGACCTTGTTTTTATTTATGTGATGAATTACATTTGTTGACTTGGGTATGTTAAACCATATAGACCAATGGAATAGAGTAGATGATACAGACACAAATACTCATAGCCAATAAATTTTTGACAAAGGAGCCAAACACATATGCTGGAGAAAAGAGAGCCTTTTCAAAAAACAGTGCTGGAAGAACTGTATATCCATATGAAGAAGAATGAACTTAGACCCCTACTTCTCACTCTACACAAAAGTCAACTCAAGATGGATCAAAGACCTAGAAATTAGACCAGAAACTGCAATTGTTTGGAGAATACATAAGACCAACTCTCCAACATATAGGCATTGATAGAAACTTCCTAGTAAGACTCCTAAAGCTCAGGAAATAAAAGAGAAAATCAATAAATGGGATGGCATCAAATTAAAAGGCTTCTGCAAAGCAAAGGAAACAATCATGAGGCTAAAGAGAGCCTACAGAATGGGAGGAAATCTTTGCCAACTTCTCCTCTGATGGAGGAATACAAAATATTCCTAAAATATATAAATATAAAATACATACATATAATTTATACAATATATAAAGAACTTAAAAAAAACTTTAACACTAAGAAAACAAATAACCCACCCGGGTGTGGTGGTACACACCTGTAATCCCAGTACTTGGGGGGCTGAGACTGGAGGATCCATGTCTGCAGTCAGCCTCAGCTACTTAGTGAGGCCCTCTGCAACTGAGTGAGACCCTGTTTCAAAATAAAGGATAAAATATATGGCTGGGGGTGTAGCCCAGAGGTAGAATACCCCTGGGTTCAATCCCTGGTACCGCCAAAAAAAAAAAAATAAGGAAACAAATAGCACAATCAAGAAATGGGCAACTGAACTGAATAGACACTTCTCAAGAAAAGAAATTAAAATGGCCAACAGTAGCAGGGCGTGGTGGCGCATGTTTGTAATCCCAGTATTTGGAAGGCTGAGACGGGAGGATCACAGGTTCGAAGATAGCCTCAGCAACTTAGTGAGGCCCTCTACAACTTAGTGAGACCCTGTTTCAAAAATAAAAGAGTAAAACAGGGCTGGAGGTGTAGCTCGGAGGTAGACTGCCCCCGGGTTCCATCCCCAGTACCACACACAAAAAAGAAATTAAAATGGTCAAAAAATATACGAAATAATCTTCAACATCATTAGAATCAGGGAAATGCAAATCAAAACTACATTGAGACTCCACCTAACTCCAGTTAGAATGGCAATCATTAAGAACACAAGCATTAATAAATGCTGGCCAGGATGTGGGTAAATAGGAACACTTACACACTGTTGATGGGATTGTAAATTAGTACAACTGATAGGGAGATAAGTATGCAGGTTCCTCAAAAGACTAGGAATGGAACCACCATATGACCCAGCTATACACTCCTCAGTATCATTCCAAAAGAGATAAAGTCAGAATACTATAATGAGACATGAACATCCATGTTTATAGCAGCATAATTCACAATACCCAAACTATGGGACCACCCTAGGTGTCCATCAACAGATGAATGGATAACAAAAATGTGGTATATAAACACAAGGGAATTTTACTCAGCCATAAAAAAGAAGAAAGTTATGTCATTTACAGGAAAATGAATGGAACTAGTGAACATTATGCCAAGTGAGATCAACCAGTCCCTGAAAGTCAAGAGTCAGATGCCCTCTCTCACACGTGGAAGCTAGAAAGCAAGTAAGAAACAAAAGGGACTCCAGACATCTGAGGAGAGAGTCCCGTAGAATAGTGGAAGGGGATGGGAGAGGCAGGCAGGAATGGGAAAAAGGAGAAGTGATGAAGGAAATAGTTCAATAATGCTCCATATATAAATGTATCATTATCAATCTCTCTAATCCCTGTGGGGAAGTATGGGCAGTAGCACAGGATCCAGAGGGAAACACACCAAATACTGTGCGCATGCACATTTGTATCATTTTAAATCTCACTAATACCAATAAAAGTATATTTATAAAAAAGGATAGTAGAATTTTAAAGTTTATAAGTCTTATTTAATCCCTAAATATTTAATCTTTAGACTAAAAGACTGGACTGTAGACTGAATTTCTCAAGTACATTTTTCCCTAGGCTGAGAGTTATTGGCAGGCAGCAATTAATTTTTTCTCTTGTTAAATATTCTTAACCATAAGGTACTGGTAAATATGAGTGAAACACATTGTTTTTTTTTTACTTTGCATATAACTGAAATGTTTTAATTTATAAAAAGTTCTTAGGAGATCTATTTGTTTTGTAAATAAATATTCAGGGGATACAGGATAATCTTGAAATCCTATAAGTTGAACGAAGAGAAATTTGGTTATAAGGTGATTTTGTTCTTTTTCACTTTCTTTATAAAAACCTTAAGTGTGTTACATGCTGTACAACTCCAGGGGGTGCCATTCAGAGGTACTACAAGGTCTCTGGCACCTCCCTGATGTACACAGTATAGCAATAATGTGAGCCTTAAAACATGTGCACAGAATTCAAGGGTCTTCCAGTAATCCTCTCTTCCACTTAACCACAGCCAATGTGGCGATAATAAAAAGGAAGTAAGAGTGTTGGAAATTCACTGTGGATTTTCTCTTTTTGTATGCATTGGGATTCTACAAAAAGACAGAATACTTCACTAAATAAGTTTGGAGTTTGTCTTCAAACTTTTATCTATTTCCCTCATCTTTTTCAAGTCCTCAGGATGAACACTGTTGACTTAATTATCTTTTAATCCACTTTAGACTCTAACTACATGCATTCTTATTTTTGTGAGTGAATGATTGGACAGTTCTGTTACTAAAACTATTAGATTTGGAAAGGTTATTGATTTGGAGTCTTTGGACAAGAATGGTCAAGATACTGTTTGGTATTCTAGCTCATTTAGATTAAAAAATTCCTAGAGATAGTGAACTCCAAGGTTCTGCTTTTGAATTAAAGATCATGATGGCTAAGTAATTTCACAGAAGCCCTAGCATTCCCTTCATAGAGTTTAGAAGATATGTTAGAGGATCCATCTCTGCATGGGGTTACTAAACACACATACACAGGCTTATTGACACCAACACCATAGAGTATCTATCACTTGTGTAATTTTTGTCCTGAGAAACTGTGCCTCGTGGTAATTGACTCCCTTCAGTCCTCTTAGTCATAGTTTACTCAGTGAAATAAAATGGGTGTGTTCCCCAGTTAGGCTTCAAATTGATCATCTGACCATCGTTAGTAGAAAAATTGATGATTTTTTTAAAAAAATCATTCAACATTTATTGTGTCTACAACAAGCATGGAACTGTCCTCAGAATCATCTAGCTTTACTAGATGAAAATCAGTTTATCTTTACAAATGATTCGGAAAGATTTAAAGTAGAATTAAATTTGCATTGCTAATTTCCATCCAAAATGGAAATGACATGGTAGCACTGGACACCTGACCCTTGTTTTTAGGAAATGTACCAAATCAAACCAACTGGAGATGGAGCGGAACAGAACACTGTGCTGGAGAAGGCCCAAGAGGAATGAATGTTATCGGTCTGTAATTTATGGAGCGCTGGTGGTCTGAATTCCTTTAATCCCTGGAAGAACTTGAATGAGTTTAATATTGCCCATATGCCAGCAGGCTGCAGTGGTTCAGAGGGCAGAGGCAAGTGTTCAGGGTGCTGGTGTTTAAGCCTGCAGGTCCACAGTGCCTGCAGGGGTCACCTAGCTGAGAAGGTGCAGCCAGCAGAGCTCTTCCTGTGCACAGATATCTGGAAACAGGACTACAGGGTCAGTCGAGCCAGGATTCTGTGCTGGGGGTGGCCATTCTCAAAAACCTAGAAAACTGCTAAGCATACAGGGAGAGGTTTGGACTTTTTATTAGAAATGTGAATTTCTCCAGGGAAAACATGATCATTTCATGTGAAATAGTATCCTTTGAAGAGATGTCCCAAAAATAGATTTGCTTTATAAACCATGATTTCATCTAGGAAAGTCACAGTCACCTGAAGATGGCACAACAACCTAACAACAATGTGTGTGTATACATATTTATACACATGCACTGTATGTATATACATGTATGTATATGTATGTGTGTATGTGTATGTGTGTGTGTCTATACAAACATATAGATATATGTTTGGTGCTGGGGATTGAACCCAGGGGCATTCTACCTCTGAGATAACCCCCCAGCGCCCTTTTTGTTTCTTTCCAAGTGCTGGGATTGCAGGCATGCACCACCACGCCCGGTTATGATCCTGTATCTTTTGAGCACCATATGTGGTGATAGCATCACACAGGGCAATGCACGCCATCTAAAAGCAATCTGTTTAATTCTGTCACCAATTGCCAGTTCTCTCTTTGCAGACTCCCAGAGTAATACAATATATCCATTCCCAGACTAGCATGGATGTTTTGACTCCCCTGGGAATGGAAATATTTTCCCAGCATACTCTTTATTTTTATTAAAGACATTTTTAGGAAAAATGTCTTTTATTTGGATGAAAACTAATGTAAGTACAGCACATAGGATTTTTAAGGCAGTAGAACTATTCTGTATTATGATACTACAGTGGTGGATCCTGTCATTACACATTTGTCCAAGCTCATAGCGTGTTCAACATCAAGTGAACCCTAATGTAAACTGACCTTCAGTGATGCAGGTCTATCATTGTACTTTCAACGATTGTTGCAGAGGTAGCACCCTGGTGGGAAATGTGGGTCTACAGGAAACCGTGCATGTGTGGGGAGAGGGCATATATGGGTAACCTCTGTACATTCCTCTCAATTGTGCTGTGAACCTAAAGAATAAAGTCTTAAAAAACAAAAGCAAATCAGTGATAGACTCAAGACCCTATAAATAGCAGTGTGAAATCCACTAACTTTGGATTTCTGATCTATAGGTTTCAGGTTGAGAGGGAACTTATTTGTCAATGTTTTTTCTCATGCTGTAAGATAAGTGCTCTTCGTGGAATGCATGATATATGATTATTAAAGGCTCAGGGCAGCTAGCGCTGTTGTGCAAGATGACTCTGTGGTGGCTTAGGGATTCTGCTGAGGCAGCTTGCCCAACCCAACACACTTGGGGACATATACCATATTGGAAAATGATCCCCTTGAGTATAGTGTGTGCAAGGAAAAGCAAAATCATTAATTAGTCACAATTTAGAAATATAAAGGGACACATACAGACATACATGCATAACTAACTATCTAGTACTAATTCTCTTTTAAACAAAAAATAAAATTGCTAGGCAAGTTCACTTTCAAGTGTCCAAATATCCTTTTGGTGCATTTTAGTGCCTATGGTTTTGGGTCCCCATTTTTATTCTTTTAAAGTTCATTGCTGGCCAGGCCCTGGAACCCGGCGTCCTCCCGCATTACCCCGGTGGCCCTGCGCCTGGCCCCGGACCCTGGCATCCTCCCGCGTGGCCCAGCGGCCATGCACCAGGTACTGGATCCGGGCATCCTCCCGCGTCACCTCAGCGGCCCCTGTGCCCGGCTCCGGACCCGTGCCACCCCAGCGGTCCCTGTGCCAGGCCATGGACCCCGGCGTCCTCCTGTGCGGCCCAGCAGCCCCTGCTCCAGGCCCTGGACCCTGGCGTCCTCCTGCGTCACCTCAGGCGCCCCTGCGCCCGGCCTGGGACCCCAGCGGTGTCCTCCCGCATCACCCCGGTGGCCCCTGCACCAGGCCCCGGACCCCGGTGTCCTTCCCGGTGACCCAGGCAGCCCTCTGCGACCTGCCTTGGAACCCCGGGCTCCACTACGGACTCCCGCACCTACCAGTGCGACCAGGGCGACCCTCTGCACTGGGCCTCGGACTCCCGTGCCCTCCAGCGCTACCAGGATGACCCTCTGCATCTAGCCTCAGACCCTGGCATCCTCCTGCGCGACCCAGGTGGCCCTCTGTGCCACGGCTCAGACCCCAGAGCCACACTGGGTGACCCGGGCAGCCCTCTAAGCTCGGCCTCAGACCCCGCCAACCTCCTGTGCGACCCAGGCGGCCTTCGGTGCACCGACTCAGACTCCGGCACTGCCACCCAAGACCCAGAGCCTGCACCTCTCTTCCCCACACGGGAGCCTCTGCGGTGCACTTCAGAGCCCGGATACCCTCTGGTGCCGCCACCCGAGACCTGCACGACACACGGGGCTATCTCTGAGCCAGGGCAAACAAAGGCGCTGCCGCCTGAGATCCAGGAGCACACGCTCCCCCCTAGGAACCACATGTGATCCTCTGTGCTGTGCCTTAGAGTCTGTGCACCCCTAGGTGCCGCTACTAGATACCTGGAGCCTGCACACCCCGGGGGTCCTTACGAAATCCTCAGCACAGCTCATCAGAGCCCGGGCACCCTCCAGCGATGTTGCCTGAGACCCGGAGCACAAGTGCATTCCTTGGGGCCTGGGCGACCCCCAGCACCTGTGCCTCAGAAACCGGGCACCTACCGGCACCATCACCCATGCCTCCGGTGCTTGCACCCAACACCGCGCCTCGAAGTGCTCCTCACATGCCAATACCCGAGCTCCAGAGCCTGTGTACCCCCCCAACAATACCACGCCCCAGCCAACCGGACAAGAGGGAACCACAGTCTACAGCGTACTGAGCCAATTAGTAATACAGGGACCATCAAGAGGTCTTATATACACAGAAAGGAAGATGATGCAGAGGCAACAGAAACACAAAATGGAAAACACTGAAAATACAAGAATGAGGAGCAGTGAGGAAACAAGAAACACCCACAATGCATCAACAAGTGATATTATTGACTCTGACCTGCAGGAAATGCAAGACTGAGAATTCCGAATTTTGATCTTCAGAATGATGAAAGGCCTCAAAGAAAGCATAGAGGAGATGAAGGAGGAAGTTGAGGCTCTAAGGAAGAATCAGAAAGAAACTGAACGAAATGAAGGAGTCAATAAATGAATAAAAGACTGCAATAGAATATAGTAGGCTCGACCACATGGAAAATAGGGTATCACTCCTGGAAGACAGTTCATTCAAAACTGAAAACACAGTTAACGATATACAGAAGATATTACAACAACACACCCTGGCCATTCAAGAAATAAAAGAACAATACAAGACATCCTAATCTAAGGATAAAAGGCATTGAAGAAGATTTAAAAGTACAGACCAAGGGTATAAGAAACCACTTCAAAGAAATAATTTCAGAGAATTTTCTGAACATAGAAAAAGATTTGGATATTCACATACAGGAGACATATAGAACACGGTTAAGACAGGACCAAAGAAGGACCTCCCCATGCCATGTAATAATTAAAATGACTAACATAGAGGCCAAAGAAAGAATCTTAAAAGCAGCAAGAGCAAAAGAACGGGTGACATACAGGGGCAAAACAATAAAAATCACCCCAGACTTCTCAACCCAAGTCAGGAATGCCAGGAGGGATTGGTATGAAGTACTCTGGACCCTGGAAGAAAACAACTTCCAACCAAGACTGATATATCCAGCAAAGCTATCATTTAAAATTGATGGAGAAATAAAAATGTTCCATGATAAACAAACATTTAAAGAA
>PVJS01023662.1:0-29386 GCA_004027185.1 Glis glis
GGGTTCAATCCCCGGTACCGCAAAAAAAAAAAAAAGGTTCATATGCAGTTGCCTTTTCTGAGATGTTGCACCATCCAGCAGGGGAGGCAGTAAGCTAGTGCAGACCCATCCCTAATATTTAAAGACCAAATTTGAGCTACTTCTTTTCTCACCCAATGTGAACTGCACCTTGAGGAGCACTGATGTGTTCAGCCCCCTCCCCCAGTCTGCAGATGCAGTCTACAGGCTCCGACTCCATTCCCATCCCACCCTCCTCAGACCGAAGTATGTGTACACCTTACCAGGGTAGACAAAGGGCCAGGGGAGTCTAGGTGCTGGTCTCAGAGCATATCCTAGAAGTGGGCTGTTGGGGAGAAGGTGAGGTATGGTCAGAGGTGGGCAAGAGTAGGCATGGGGTCCAGGGAAAGAGCCCTAGTTGCCTCAAGTCTAAGGAGGTAGGCAGGGCCAGTATTGTGATAATAAAAGCACTCAGGTGCTACTATCTGCACATGCGACTTCCACAGTCACATAGTGGAACCCATCAGCACATCAACAGGACAAGCATGATGTGTGCCCAGCCCTAATGGAGAAGTTAAGTTCTAGTACTGTCATTCTTAGAAAGCAAAACAAATCCAAAAATAAAGCCAGATTTCCTTGCTTCTATTCAAGTAGCTTTTTATTTTATTTAAAAAGCTAAATTTCTCATATATTCTTTTTTTTTAAATGGCAACTGGAACCCATTTTAATGTGGGCCTACTTTATGGAAAAAGTACATTATGTAGGTTCATAATGTAGTTGAACTTGATGTTCTCTTTTGTATACATGCATCCAACCCATTTGCAGAGAGTGCAGAGAGAGAATGACTGTAAATGCAAATGTTGTTGGCTAAGGCAGCAAGCACATCTTTTCAGCAGATCTATATTGAGAGAAATGAAGGAAGGGAGGAGGATGGGGGCTATTTAAGCCTATGTCTCCCGACATCAGCCTGGTATGCATAATAGCTTGCCTGTTACAGAGTGTCATGTAACCCATAGGAAAGAAAACATTTCCCAAACACCTGTAAGTCCATTGCAGGGTGCAGATACAGCATCTCCTCCCATAAGGGACTAGTGCAAAGCTAAAGTCAACAATTAAGAACAGCTGCAGCCTTGCAGCCAGCTGCCCTTGCTAACCCCCTTGCAGGGAGGGCAGGGACTGGAGGTAATCAACACAGAAGATTGAAATTACCCTTGCCTTGCATTACTTTTCCCTCTTGTGGAATGTGCTGGAATGTTCACTGTATGCTGAAGGTGTTCTCAAGGCTGCTTTCCTATGTACCAAATGGCCCGCGATATTTCCAGGCCTCGTAGGCTGTGGAGAGGTTTGCTCTTCCATTCCTCAGAGCTAGGGCTCACAGCTTCAAATTGCTATAGGAACAGATTCAAATATGCAATAAAATTCTGTTGCTTTTGAAAAAGGTCCTTTGGGAAGGGATAACTGAAATGTGTCGTTTGGTCACAGGCTGTGGGATCCTCAGGAGCTAAGAGAAAACTAGAGGAGACCAAAAGCCATGGATGAAATCATGTGTATGACAAACCCCCTCCAAGAATGGGCCTGCTCCCAGGTCAAAAGAGAAAGAGGATCCCTACCCATGTGCTTGGAAGGCTAAGATGATGACGAATAATTCATAGGTGTCTCAGGAGAGGAACACAAGGAGGAAAAGAATTTGGGGGTTGTCAGAAGATTAATATGATAAAAATCCTCTTTAAAAAAAGGGAGAATCATTGGACAAAACATCCTGATACTGATTTCTTTTCTTTGCTTTTTTTCTTTGAGGACTCTCTCCCTGAGGGAAATGGCTGAAAGTCATCAGCTAAATCATTTATAATGAATGGGGAGAAAAAATGAGAAAATAGATTACTGTACACAGAACACGACTCTCCTCTTCCAAGCCTTTTAGGCAGTAGAGTGGTGAGTTTGGTGCAATGATGTCATGAGCTCTGGTCTCCTAATCTTGTTCCCAGTAAAGACCTGTTCCTGGCTGTGTTTCTCTAGCTCCTTTTGCCTATGGCCCTGCTACTAATGGAGGCGTTCGACACACAAACCTGGGATTCACTCCGCTTTCATTGAGCTTCTCCATTTCACTTTTAAATAAATTAGGTCACCTTATCATAAGCATAAATTGTGATTTAGAGAGATGACAGATGAATAAATCAGGTTTGTAGGCCTGCTGCTGTGGATATTATGTGCCCAACTGGGTGACATCATCCTTGAGCAAAATTCAAAACTATATGGTGCCTTTTTGTGTTTGTGCATTCTAAGATTTGATAGTGTGAAATTTAAAAGTAAAATAAATAGCAAAAAGTTGACTCTTGGGTATCTGATATTTGCCTTACATGCCTATTTTTTACACCTGGCATGTTCATCTGTGACTTGGTCAACAAGTCGTCGGTCAGAGATTCTGATCTGCATTTGGTTTGCTATGTCACTACACACCAATTTTTTGTTTTGTTGTGTTGTGGTGTGGTGTTCTTGTTTTTGTTTGTGTGTGTGTGTGTGTGTGTGTGTGTGCTATTGGAGATTGAACCCAGGGGCATTGTACCTTCAAGCGACATTCCCAGCCCTTTTTATTTTTTGTTTTTGAAACAGGGTCTTGCTAGGTTGCTTAGAGTCTTGCTACATTGCTGAGGCTGTCCTCAAACCTATAATTCTCCTGTCTCAGTCTCCCAAGTACTGGGATTACAGGTGTGCACCACTATGCCCGACTACACCAAATGTTTGATATGGATGTTTTCAGACCTGAAAAAAATCAACCTATTTGAAAAGTTTTTGTTTAAACTTTCAATGAAACTACTCATGACACCTAATTGAGAAAAGCCAATAATACTTAGAAAAGAAAATAATTCATAATGCCCTCAGTTTGAATATTATAGACTTTGGGGACATCCAATATACTCTATCCCTTGTCTCCTGATTTGCAGTATTCCATTCCCTTCCCAAAGTCATTCATGTCAACACATGTTGACCAAGTTTTATTTTTTATTTTGTAAAAGTAATGGGCATCCAAATACTCTCTTCAATTTCTAGTAAAAGCTAATTAAGTTTCTGAGAATTACATGAAACAGAACCTTGCAGATCTGCAACTGCAGGACTATAACTAACCAAGGTTTCTTGCAGCACTCTGAGATCCACCATCACATGTGTGCCAGGGTCCAGACTGCTTCTAGCCAATGACTAGATGTGGTAGCCAGGCCTGTTCTTGAGAACCAGGAGGCTCCCCTTTGTCTCTAGGACTCCCCAAAGACCTTGCTCCGCCTTCCTTTGGCTACACATTGTTTCCACCCAATCTTGCTTCCTTCTCTCCTTTACTTGTGATTAGAATAGTTCATACTCTAATGGCTCTTCCAGCTCCCTCCCCATTTCTTTCACACAGGTGTTTCCCCTAATAAAATCCTTGTACATTTAATCCTATCCTGAGTTTACTTTGCAGAAACCCAGACTAGCTCAGTCCACTTTTTCTTCTTGGTCCTTTTCAATAAAGATGGGAGGACTGGGGTCTTGGTGTACAAATAGAGAATCCTTACTTTCTGCTAGATTGGGTCACAGTTTAGATGAGACAGATGAAACCAGGGTAGTAGAGAACAGATGACGTCACATCTTTCTTTCAAGGCACATATTACTCTGTATACTAGTCCTTGCTCTCAAATTCACTAATTTCAAACATCCATAGGCTATTTGAGGGGAAGGGGAAGGGTTGTTAGAGACACTAAAAGTCATTCTGCTAAAAAAAATATAAGATAGTCCAATGCCCTAAGGCATTTTATGTAGTTATATGTGACAATGTGAACCAAGGCTCATTTTTGAAGTATTTTTATAGTCTTTTGTTCTAAAACTAGTATAAGAATTCACACTTATAAGTAGACTCATTGAGTTAGAATGTCATGGAATGCTTTTCTAGGACTCTCAGGTACATCACACCATAAGAAAAGTCATGGGGGTAAATATGAACTATCCACTTTCAATGGGAGCCATCATTGGCCATGCCATAGACTTCCTTGAAGAGTCAATGGAACCTTCATTCCTTCTCAGCCCCACCCTAGCAGACCAGGGAATAACAGGAGCCATTAATTCCCCTGACCTGCACCAGTGTGATTCTAGCTGTGATAGCAAAAGTTCTGGAACTCTGCTCATGTGATAAGATGAGAAGGTACCGCTTTCTCCATTCTTCATCTCCATTAGTTTTGGAAGAATTAGCCACTGAATCAGATCTTGCTAGTTTCCTACCCAGTGTTCATTCTCCCTTTTTTCTTACTAAGAAAAAATCTCAATTTTATTCAGGGTGGCTATACGTTCAACTAAAAATATTATTTTTTCCAGTTATTCTTGCAACTAGAGGTGGTCTTGTGACAAGATTCTAGACAATGAGACATAATGAGAAGTTATTTGTTGAGGATTCCAGGAAAACTCTTTAAAAGAGAGTTAAATAAAGGGTTTTTCACAGAAAATAAATTATGAACTAATTCTAAAATGTATACGGCAATGCAAAGGGCCAAAGACAGACAAGCCCATCTTAAAGAGGAACAAAAACTAGAGGGCTTAAACCACTAGCTATCAAGACGCATTTTATTAAGTAAAATAGTGTGATATTGACTCAAAGACACACAAATAAAATAGGAAAAGAATTCGGTCCAAAGACAGATCCACATAAACATGGATACCTGATTTAAAACAAAGGTAACACTACAAGCCTACAGGGAAAGAATGGTTTTTTCAATAAACTACATTAGGTCCAAACAGCAAAAATAATCTTGACTCCTCCCTCCTACCTTATGAAATATTAATTCCAGATATATTGTATATTCAAATATAGAAGGTAAAATTATGAAGCTTTTAGAATAAAACAGATACCTTCATAACTTTGGAGTAGACAAAAAGTTTTAAACAGGTCCCCCAAAGTGCTAACCATAGGGAAAAACTGATAAATTAAACAACATTATGATTAAGAGCTTTTGTTCATCAAAAGGCACCATTAAGAAAATGAAAAGACAACTTACAAAGTAAGTATGTATCCAACAAAGGATTTGTTATGAACTAAATTATATCTCCACAAACTTCACATGTTGAAGCCTTAATCTCCAATATCTCAGAATGTGACTGTATGTGGAGATGAGCCCTTTAAAGAGGTAATTAGGTTGAAATGGGGTCATTAGGGTGGGCCCTAATCAATGTGACTGGTATTCTCATAAAAAGGGGAGATTGGGGACATACAGAGAGATAGCAAGGGTGTGTGTGCACAGAAGAATGATCCTGTGAAGGGACAACTGTAGGGCCACAATCTTTAGGCCAAGGAGAGAGGCCTCAAGAGAAACCCACCCTGCTGACACTTAATCTTGGACTTTGAGACTCCAAAACTGTGAGTAAATAAATTAAGCCCTCCAGTCTGTTGTATTTGTTAGGGCATCCCTGGAAAACTAATATGAGACTAATGTCCAGAAGGTATAGCAAGCCTTCTAAGATAATATGAAAAAGACAGACAACACAATGAGAACTGTACAAAAAATATGAAAAGTACTTTGTATCCAAATAACCTATGAACATATAAACATAAGAAAAATTGCTCAATTTTATCCATTAGTTATCAAGGAAATAAAAACTATAAACACATATGATACTACTATAGACTCATCCAAATAGCTAAAATTTAAGAGACTGATAATACAGCAGTCCTCCTTAAGCCACAGTTTTGCTTTTCACAATTTCACGTATCTGTGGTCAACTGTGGTCCAAAATTATTGCACAGAAAATTCCAGAAATAAGCAATACGTTTTAAATAAATTTTATTATACTAAATTGTTATATTATTCTATTTTATTATTAGTTGTTAATCTCTTACTGTGTCTAATTTATAAATTAAGCTTCATCATAGGTATGTATGTATAGGAAAAAACAAAGTATATATAGGGTTTGATACTATCCATGGTTTCATGCATCCACAGAATGTCTTGGAATGTATCCCCTATGGAAAAATTGGGGGAAACTCAGCTACTGTGCCAAGTGTTGACAAGGATACAAAACAAATGAAACTTTAATACACTGCTAGTGGAAGGGCAAATTGGTACAGATACCCTGGGAAATTGCTTTGTTGTATCATAGCTAAATATAAGCACAATCTATAACTCAGAGATTCTTCATCTAGGTATATATCCACAGAAATGTCTGCATGTGCTCACCAAAAAACAAACTGGAATGGTCACTGCAATACTATTTATAATAGCTAAAATCTGCAAGCTACCTGAAAGCCTGCCAATATTGGAGTGGATTTTAAAAATGTATATTCACACACTGAAATAATAGAGCAAGGAAAGTAAATGTTCTACAGTTACATATAATAGTATGGGTGAATCTCACAAAGGAACCAGACACAAAAAGAATACTTGCTATACAATTCCATAAGGTTCAAAATAAGCAACGTTAGTCTCTGCTTCTCCTGTAGGTGTGTAAGAGGGGCGTCTGGGAGAGTAAGGAGGATTCTGGGGTGCGGGGAATGTTCTGGTACTTGTTTTGGGTGCCAGTTACACTGGCATGTTCACTTTGTTAAAATTCACCAGGCAGTATACTTGTGATTTGTGAACTTTTCTGAATGTTATATATCACTATAAATTTTTTTTATGAAAATGAGAGAGCCAACTCGGTTGGCTTATACGTTTTCCTTCACCTTCCCCCATTTCCTGCCTGGAACACAGATGTGATGTCTGGAGTGGAACCATGAAGCGACAAGCATGAGAACAAAAACCACATGCGAGAGGTTGCGGGGCCTAAACTCAGAGGTAGCCTGGGGTTGTTGAGTGCATTGTGAAGCTCTGAACCCCCAGCCTTCTGGTTCTACCAAAAAAAAAAAAAAAAACCTTTGTTTAAGCCACTATCTAGTCAGGTTTTCTGTTATTTACAGCTAAATGCAATGCTAATTGATAAGCCAACTCCTCAGACACTTCCTGAAAAATAAAGATGGTGATAAAAGCCGGGCATGGTAGCGCATGCCTGTAATCCAATACTTGGGAGGTTGAGACAAGAGGATCACAGGTTCAAAGCCAGCCTCAACAACTTAGTGAGACTCTGATTCTACATAAAAAAAAATAAAAGAAGTTGGAGTTGTAGCTCAGAGGTAGAATTCCCCTGGGTTCAATCCCTAGCACCACCAAAAAAAAAAAAAAGAAAGAAAAAAAGATGGTGGACAGGAATGATCTGAACCAAGATGAAGCCCACGCCACCCTTTGTGCTTGTTATTTTTGTACCTACATATGAGTCTGAGCTAAGTTTCAGGCAAGGGAATTTAAATTTGTATGGTCATACTCTCTGGAATCCTTTAATATAGGACTGAAACAGACAAAGAATTCAGATACCACTACAATATTAGAGAAGCATATGCATTCTGCAAAATAAACTAAATAATTTAATCTTAGTCTTATTTCTATAAATGGGTATATGGCTCAATCCCTCTAACATAAATCCAAATTATCAAGAGCTTCCACACATAGCCCTTCACCGTTAGGGACCTAAGCTCCACCTATATTGTCGCTCTACCATCCCTAGGCTATTGCCCTCATGGTATGGTCCAAGATTGCATACCATTACTACTCTGCATTCCAAGCAGCAGGGTTGGGGATGGAGTGCAAGGAAGATACAGTCTCTCCCATTAAAGGCACAAGCAGCAGTTGCACCATCACTTTTGATTGGTCAGACCTTGGTCAAGAACATTAGCAAGAAAGTTGCTAGGAAATATATTTTTACTAAGTGGCCATGGTCTCACTTAAAAATTCTATTACCATGGAAAATGAAGAAAACTGGACACAGGAGAAGTAGAGACTAGTCACCTGCTACTACCTGAGATAATATATCTCTGTCTCCATTTCATCTATTGAGAATCCACATAGTAGTAAGAACAAGGAGCAAATTTCTTTATTGAAGTAAGTTTCTTGGAGGAAGTATGATTTAGAGAACAATTTAAATTAAAAAAATGTAAAACTACCTCTTACCTCACCACATTCTTCTATTCTCTGAGAATTCTGTTCAAAGTTCACCTTTCCTGTTAAACTCCCCAGATGAACTACACCTGGCTCCAATCTCTCTAATCACTTCCCCAATTTCACCCAGAGCACGTATCTGTGTGTAGCACTAAGTGATTATGCATATGTGTATACCTTTTTTTTTTTACTGAGCTTATATGTATTTTTCTACGATGCGATTGAAATAATATGGCTTTTGAAGTCTGGCAGACACTGATTCAAATCCCAAATCTGCAGCTAAGTGACTACATGCCCTTGCTACACCACTCTCCACTGATACCTTTGGTCTCAAAAGAGGGGTCTGTTCTGGTCTACCCCATCTGTTGACCCCTTCCCTCCCAACTGCTTTAGCGGTTCTCCCCCTTATGCCTTCAATCTGTCTTTCTCCACTAACTTATTTCATATAAGCCAGATCACATTTCTCTAATTTTTTTCAAAATTGTCTCTCATCCATATTTCCCAAACTAGCTAGCTCATCTCTGTCAGTCCATGATAGAGCTTCTTAGACGTGTGTGCCCCTGCCTTGACTGTAGGTCACTTGCTATGTGATTTTGTTCCTATTGCAAAAAGTCCTGGCCACTTCTAAAAGTCAATCCAATAGTCAGTGTCCTGCAATCTCAGACACTGTTGGTCACTCCTTCATTTACATATCTGTGCCCCACCCCTGGCTTTCACAATCTCACCCTCTCAGATCTCTCCCTTCCTCTCTGGGGTTCACTTCTGAGGCTCCTTCATGAACCATATTCCTCTGCTATCATCAAAGGTTGGTTTGCTTGGGAATTGTCTTTGGATTTCTTCTCATTCCCCATGTCCCCTATGAAGGTTCATCTATGACTTCCATAAATTCCAAATCCATCTTTCCAGTCCAGATTCCATAGGGTTCTAGACTATCCCCAGGATTCCCGGGACTGAAGGATTTCTTTCAACACAGCACCTTTTGTTTTCAAACTGAGAAAATCTCAGGCAAACCAGAATGAGTTGGTCAACCTAGAAACTCTAAGACCTTACTGGACATTTCTACGTGAATGTCCTATGGACATCACAAATTCAACACATCCATCCCTGAAGTCACTGTTGTGTCTCACCCCAAACCTGCTCATCTTCATGCATTCACTGTTTCAGTGAATGGTGCTAAAGCCAGTTTATAACTGAAGCAAAAACCCAGGAGGCATCCTGTACACTAAATACATCCTTACCCACTATGTCCACAGTCACCAAAGCCTGAGCAGAATCTACAAGTGTCTTCATTGTTCACCTTCACTTGGGGCATCCTCATCCCTTTAAACTATCTTTACCGTATTCTAACTTCCATGCCCCGAGCTTTGTCCTTCCAATCTATTTAGCCATCAGAGCTATTTTTCAAGAATCAGAACCTAATAAACCAGTAAACCCCCTGCTTTATCAGAGTATCCCACAAAGTTTAAACTCTTTTCATTGGCTTCCTACAAGTTCTGCAAGATCTAACCCCTGCCTGTGACTCCTAAACTCTTCTTTCTGATCCCTGCCCGCACCCCTTGTCATCTCTGTATGCCAGCTACTGGGCTCCTTCCAGTCCCCTGAACAAGAGAATGTTATTTTGCAGACCCACCACTTGGCTCACAAAGTCTTCTCTACTTGAAACGTCCCTTCTTGTTTCCTGACAAGTGTATTAACTCTTCAATACTTGGTTCAAGTGTCTCTTCCTCTGAGAAGCCTTCTCTGTATCTACCATATATCGCTATCTTAATCACGCCTTGACACATGAAAATGCAATTACAGATGTAGTCACTTCTGTTTCCCCTGCCAGACTGGGTACAAAAGGGCAGGAACCTTGTATATTCATTTTGTGTTCAAGGACAGTGTTTGGAACACAGTCAGAACTAAAATATATGTTAGTTGACTGATTCAACCTCTCTTGTTCCCCTTCTGTAAAAACTCAGATATTGCCCCTATTTTGGAGACTATATTGTGGCAATTAACATATTGGAAAGTACCTATCTCCCTGTCAGGAACTCAGCAGACCCACATATTTTTCTTCCCCTTCATAATTCAATTGAGACATGTATTTTCCACATCCTTTGTTGTATCTCCAGTAGAAGCGTGACCCATAATTCTGAATAACTGATTCCATGGATTGGAGCAGGAGACAAAAATGTTCCTATCATTCCTTAGGTGAGGGCCAGAAGTCAGCTTAGGGATTAATAAATATTAATATCAATATTGGTTCCTATCAATAATAGATCATCTCTACAGAGTTAGAAAGTATCTGTGATGCTCCACCAGGCTCATATGCATAGAAGGATAATCTTGTTTTAAAATCATTCTCATTTATGCACCACATACATTATGCTTGTCACCAGAGAAGTACTCAATAAAGACAGCTAAGGTTAAATATTTGAAAAGTGAGGGTAAAACCATTTCACACTCACCATATTGACAAAAAAAAAAATGGCAAAGACATGACTTGATTAGAATTTTTATACACTGCTAGTGGGAGCACAACTTGCTATAACCAGCCTAGAAAACAACTGAACTTTACCTAGTAACGTTGAACATGCACATACCTTGTGCCCAGTAATTCCACCCCTAAGAATATACTTGAGAGAAACTCTGGCATGTGTGTATGAGGAAATACAGGCAAGAAAGTTCATAACAGCCTAGACTACAGGAGACGAGGGTGAATTTCATTTATATAAAGTTCAAAAACCCCCAAGCAAAATAATACATCATTGTTCAGAGATCTACATTTCTGATAAAACTCCAAAAAAAGGCAAAGGACTAACTTGCACAGAATTTAGAATAGTAGTTCAGGATAGAGTTGGGAAGTACCCAGGAGAGGGTACTACATAATTTCAAAGGTTTGAGTAATGTTGTTAGTAAATGGCTACTTGTGCTATTTTTGTGTTATTAAATTAACGTTCCTTGAATTAAACATGTAAGCTTATGCTCTCTTTTGTTTTCAAAATATACTTTACTTTTTTGAAAATTTTTTTAAAGAAAGGATAAGTCACTTTTTCAAGTCATACTAATAAGTAACAGAACCATGATTGGAAACCACGTCTGTCTGACCATAAAGTTCACAGTGTTTTAACTACCTCTCCAATGCTCGCTCCCCAAATACTGCACTCACATAAGTTGCAGTCCTTTACCCAAATGTCATCAACAAATGCATGGATAAACAAAATGTGGAGTATAAGTACAAAGGAATATCATTAAGCCTTGAAAATGAAGGAAATGCTGACATGTGCTACAATGTGGATGGTTCCTGAGGATGGGCCAAGTGAAATAAGCCAGTCACATAAGAACAAATACTGCATGATTCATCTGGTATGAGGTATCCAGAATAGTCAAAATCATAGACAGAAAGTAGAAAAGTGGTTGCCACAGACTGAGGGGTTGGGAGAATGGTAAGATTGGTTTAATGGACACAGTTTCTGTTTGGCAAGATGAAAAGAGCTCTGTGAGTGGATGGTGGAGATGACCGCACAACGTGAATGTGCCTGACACCATCAAACTGTACACTTCGAAATGGTTAAAACGGCAAATTTTGTCTTGTGTATTTTACCACTGTTTTTTAAAGTTGCACGTTCTTATCTGGATGACAGGGTGAGTGGGATTTCATGCTGGGTCACTTCCTAGATTCCCCCATCGACTCTCCTGTGCGGCTCCATCCCGAGTCCCTCAGCCATGGCCTCCTAGAACTTGGTCTGTCAACCAAGGCAACCGCCATTTCTGGCTTGCTCCTGGCCATATCCCCCTGGTGATGGAATGGAATGTAGGGTGGCTGCCAGATGGCAGAAGAGTAAAAGGGCAAGATCTGAGGTTGAGAGAAACAAGAAATAAAGGGATAGCAGGTGCTGCCGAAGAGCGGCTGGCGTTTGGGGGTCTGTGGGATTAACCACTTCAGCCCATCCGTCTCCGGCCACATGGTGAGAGGCTCAAGAACAGAAAGGGATGTGTCGTCAGAGGAAGAAATGAGGAGCAGAAGTCTGCACCTGGAATGCCAGAGCCAAGAAACAAGAATTTTCCACAAAGTTGAGCCTAGAGCCTGTATCTTCAAGGAGAAGGATACAGCCAGTGTATAACTTAGCAACTCACACATGACACAAACATAACACAACACACAAACAAACACACAAAACACAATGCTGGAAAACATAATCATCTGGATAATTTGCCTACATCATATTGAGAAGCCAGTAGCTAGATGATTGACTTGAGTCTTGGCATCAGACTCTGGCATTATGCTGACCCAGCCTCAGTGTACCCAAAAGAAGTCCAAGATATTTGGAAAGCTGAGGCAGGAGTATCGCAAGTTTGAGGCCAGCCTGGACAACTTAACAAGACCTGTGTCAAAATTTTAAAAAGGGGGCTGGGGTGTAGCTCAGTATTAAACCACCCCTGGGTTCCACCCCAGTACCAGAGGCAGGGGGAAGAAGTCCAAGAACAGGCTGACACTCTTTCTCATTGAATTAAACCTGTCACATAATTATTTTAAGAATTATCATGGCCAACAGAGAATATTTGTGTTAATTAGATTAACACTTAGGAATGAAGTGCCACTGAGGTAGCAGTGTTCTTAAGCACTTAGGGAGCATAACTTTATGTGTGGAAATGCTTAGGATTCAATTTTCAGTTAATCCTCAGAGTAGCCCTTTGTAAGGAGGGACTGTTAAATGACCTTGTGTTCATGAGAGGCAATTGAGGCACAGAGACAAAATCAGAATCACTTCTAACAGGTTCACTGCAGAACTGTGATTAAATATCCTAGTGCCCAAACCCGTGGACTGTGTCTTCTGAGTTGAGCACATCACAGAAGACCTGTGTGGCCCCAGCTCCTCAGCTTCCCCGCATGAGGTGGATTCAGACCAGCACGTGTCTCACAAGGGCTTTATGGGCAGAGAGGAGGAGGGGTCTCTCTCACATCTAGCTCATGCCCAATCTGAAGATCCCCCAAGTTACCAGACCCTCTAAACCTCCTTCAGAGGGGACATTAATCTATTTTGATGTGGTCTAGACTGTGCCTGACTCCTATTCCTACTCTACCACAGACCAAAACACCAGATTTAGCTTTGGGGCGGCGGGGGGGGGGGGGATCAGTCTTACCAGAGTCCTATGATGCACTTTCAAGTCTTCTTTCTAGCTCCAATCTCACCTGATTTTCACCCCCAACACACATCCCACACCTTCAGGCTCCAGGGTTAGTGCAGGCTAGCATACATACATGTCCACAACTGAAGTGGCATATACACGGCTGTGCATAGGTGTACACAGGGCTACGTTGGCTGTGGATAGATGGGGAAATCAGAGAATTGGAAATCATCATAATCCTCTTCTTTCTTTTGATTCAGCACACTAGCCTCTCTGAGATAGTTCTCATGTTTGTGAGCACTTAGAAAAGGCCCAAAGTCAAGTCTTCCTCACCATCAGTCATATTAAGATCAACTTGCCCCACCCCCACCCCAAGCCCACTTCCTCACTGGATCTCCATGCATTCAAGAAAGCTGCATCTCACAGGAAGTCCTGGTGAGGGGGATTGCAGGTGATGCTAAGTCTCTTAAAATGCTTGTTTGCCAGATCCAGGCATGTAATCAGCTAAGAAGCCCTTCAAACCCATGACAAGGACCAACAGGTATTCTCAACATCCAGCTTGCAACTGCTATCCTGGAAAGGTCTTTAGAACTTGAAAAAACTGCTCACGTACACAATGGCAAGAAAAGGAGGAAGGGGATCCCTCATGCCTTTCTGCCAGAGGCTCCGCTGTGCCCCTGGCAGCTGGTGTCGTCCTCACTGCAGTTCCATCACACTTCTCAGACTGCATGGTGTCCCCCTAGTTAATTGTTTACCAATGTGGCTTCCTCCCAGCTGCATAAGGCTGTGTGTACCAGAGCTAACACCATCTCCAGAAGGTTTGCATCACCTTGCTCGCATCACCACAGAGATGTGGCTCAGAGATGAAGCTCTGCAGCTGTGTGCTCCTCCTGACTGGGGTGGTGCTCACTCCCTCCTTAACAACAGGATCCACCCAAAGCCCAATTCACCGCAGGCAGTTTTCTCAATCCATGGGCACAAATTTCAAGTATGCCAAATGTCACTCTGGCTTTTCTTTCTTGAACTCCAATTCACCAATGGCAGAAAACTGTAGTTGATTCTAGATAAACAAAATACAAATGCTCCTCAACTTACAATGGGGTTACATCCTGATGAATCCATTGTAAGTTGAAAATACCATAGATAGAAAAAGACTTTTCTAACCTAACCTGTTGAACATCCTAGCTTAGCAACACAGCATACTGTAGAGAGCCGGTCAGTTCCCTTGTGATCACATGGCTGACTGGAAGCTGCCCAGCATCACGAGAATGTCGTACTGCATATTGTTAGCCCAGGAAAAGATCTAAATTCAAAATCTGAAGTACAGTTCTAATGGTGACGCTAAGTCTCTCTAAAATGCTTGTTTGCCAGACCCAGGCACGTAATCAGCTAAGAAGCCCTTCAAACCCTTATCTCTTTCACACTATTGTCAAGACAAAAAAAAAATGAAAGTTGAACCATCACAAGTGGGTACTTGGAAGCCGGGCGTGGTGGCGCGCGCTTGTAATCCCAGTACTTTGGGAGGCGGAGACCGGAGGATTCAGGTTCGCAGCCAGCCTCAGCTTGCTCGCTCTCTCTCTCTCTCTCTCTCTCTCCCTGTCTCTCTCTCTCTCTCTCTCTCTCTACCTAGTGAGGACTCCGCGACTTCGTGAGACCCGGTTTCAAAATAAAGTATAAAAAATAGGGCCGGGGGTGTAGCGCGGAGGTAGAACGCCTCTGGGTTCAATCCCCGGTACCGCAAAAAAAAAAAAAAAACAAGTGGGTACTTGGAGTTTTTCTCAATAGTAGTTATTTGGTTTCAAATATTAAATCAGGTTCGTATTTTCCCTTCCCATCTTCTCTTCTTCTCTACTGGACTGACCTGAGTTCCAGCAAGTTATAAAATATCTTGGCATTGAAAGTGAAAGTGTTTTTGATGTGAGGTTGTCCTCTCTCCTCCACAGGGTGCCCTGAGTTGTTCAGTCCTGCCTGGCTTCCATCTGTGACCATCTTTCCAGGCTTCTCAGGTGAGGTGTCAAGTACCTGCCCTGCCTTTGACCTTTGCGCCTGCACCACCTTCTGCGGCAAGAGCTCTGGGTCCAACCTGAAGACCCTTTGGGTTCACTGGTTGTCCTCTTACTGGGGCTGTTTAGTCTCATCCTTTCTCTTTCAGCCAAATTCCATGCTTTCTATCGAACATAGGAAACTTCAGCTCTTGCAAGGTCAGACGAAGTTTGCAAGGTCTGGTCAGAAGACCAGATGAGTTGCCTTCAACCTCCTCTCTGCCTGGCACCCAGTGAAGCCATCTCAACTCTCAGCTTCCTCTCCTGGCAGTTTAGGGATCCTATGTGTGACAGCCTCCCCCCAGGGCTCCAGAGGTGAAGGAGGCAGACCTCAGAGCTCAGGCATGTTGTTATAGTGATGGGAAGATGCCTCATATACATCACGTTTCTGTTGCAGAAAATTTGTTTTTCAGGATTGGTTTTCAAATATTTCTTTGCTCTAACTGGACCCCAGCAGTCAAGATTCTCAGTGTGGACAACTCTGTCTGGCTGAAGTTAAAAAGGAATTTATTGAACCAATATAGAATGGTTCACAGGATCACTGGAAAGGCTGAAGAATCAAGCTCAGAAATCAGGTGAGAGCTCAAATAGGCTGGGCAGAAGAAACCAAACACTGAAGACTTAGGGCCTTGCCACCACCGAGCATCCTTTATTGCTGCTGTGACTAACCACTAACTGTCCTGGCAGCTCTGAGTCACTCCCTTCACACACAGTCTTTGGTGGGAGCTGTGCCCAGGTCACACGTCCACATGCTGGCCGCCAGACAGCAGAAAGATGGAACACCCAGCCCCCACACATGTGCACAGTAGGATGCAGAAGCCTGCCTCCCACCAAGACGCACATGACAGAGGGACCCCCAAAATAGAAAGGGCCTCAGAACTCTTCACAGATGAAAAGAGGTCAAATATTCGTGGCAAGAACCAACACTTTTTAAGACTTGGAGGAAAGAAATGGGTTCTTTGGCTTTTAGTTTTAGTTTTATTTTGTTTTTGCTCAGTTCTCTCTGATTCATATCTAGCTACCTAAGTACATAAAGGTCACAGCTGAAAGGAAATGCAAAGAGAAAAAAACATGCAAATTAATACCTCATGATATCCTAGCTTACAGATTATCTCCCCAATGTCTTATTATTCCATAGATTGGTATTTTTAATTCCCATTTTGTAGGCAAGAATGTCTAGATTTAGAAGAGTTCTGTGTGATCTTGGGCAATTTATTGAGCTTTTATATGCCTCAGTGTCCTCATCTGTTATTAGGTTATCTGTAATTAGGGTTAACTGCCCTCTACACAGGGCAGTTATAATAATAAAATAAGGTGTAAGGATTATAGCTACAAGCAACAACACTGCTCACAAGCAAGTTGTTGCTTGCAAGTTATATTATAAGCACTGAGAGACAGTGTACTAGAAAACAGCCATTGAACAGGGAGGGCTTCAGGCAGACTGGCTTCCAGACTGACTTGTCATTAACTCTCTGTGTACCAAGAGTTTTACCTCTCTGGGCCATTCTGCCATCTGTAAAATAAAAGTGTTGGACTAGATCAGCGCTAAACTCCCTTCTATTCCTCAAACTCACCATCCATGAGTTCAGTCTATAAGTCAACTCCTAAGCTATGCCAGATTCCATAGGATGGACAGTGACCACCACGTTTACTTCCTTTCACTGTTCTAGCTCCCAGGTGAGACCCAGTCCCTCCTCTCCACTCTAGAATAGTAGCTTGATCTGACATATTAACCTGTGACGCATGATGCAAGATGCACACGATACCCTCAGGAGTATTTTCACCAGCCAAATGAAAGGCAGCATGATTTGAACTGCATAAGACAAACAACAAAGCCCACAGAGAAGGGATGCAGGGACTCTGGGGTAGGGCATGATCTCCGGTGAGCTTTTTATTTTATTTTTTAGTTTTTTTAGCAGTACCAGGAATTGAACCCAAGGGCATTCTACCTCCGGGCTACACCCTCAGTCCTATTTTTATTCTTTATTTTGAAACAGGGTCTCACTAAGTTGCTGAGGGCCTCACTAAGTAGCTGATGCTGGCTGCAAACCTGGATCCTCTGGTCTCAGCCTCCCAAGTACTGGGATTACAAGCGTGCGTCACCATGCCTGGCTCCAGCTAGTAATTTTTTTAATGGAGATTTTTCCAGATAGGAAAACAGAAAGGTGTTCCAAACAGAGAAACGCCAAAAAGAGAAAACAAAGTTCGTATGAGGGCAGACAGGTAATTCCTGGTGGGTACTGGGGCAAGAAGCCGACTATTGGGAGATGTGGGATTTAGTAACCAAGACAGAGAACACAGGATAAAGGATGTTTGCCACAGTCATAGAAGGCTCAGGGGGAGATACCTCAAGGGGAGGTGGCAGCGTGGGTGTGGACTGTCAACAGACAGCGTGCAGAGGGCCAAGGATATGACTCTGAAGGCCATATCATTTCAGGAGCCAGGAAAGAATGCACAATGGAGACTGAGAAAGAGCAGAGAGAGGAGGTGAAGCAGCCTGTGCTGTGCTGGAAGAGCCATGAGGGAAGAGAGTTTTTGGAAGTTGAAGAACATAGGCAGCCAAGTCACCTGCTTAGATTTAGCACAAAAGCACCCAGAGTGAAGTAATTCCAAACCCCAGAGCCAGCTCGAGCTCCCTGGGCCCTACCCTGGGCCACCAGGGTTCCACCAAGGCCCTGGCAGTTTTCATGAAGACTGTGCAAATCCACTTTGGTACCAATGAATGGGCTTGTCTTTCAGGCTTATTGCAAAAGACTTGAAGTCCTTAGAACTGGTGCCTTTCGAAAAACAGAAAAAGTGGGACCTTTGCTAATGAACGATAAAGGAAACACACAAGAGTGTTCCCTGAGGTGATAGGTAGTTATTTTCCCATCAGTAAGCCTCTGTGGAACAATCTGGGACTGTCCTTCCTTGAAGGGCCAAGGCTGTTCGCAGGGGCCGCCATCTGGGAGAGCAGGTGTGGCTGCAAAGCGACACTGACGGGCCTGCCACACACGCATGTGCACAGGCTGGTGTTTATCTCCATGCTGCAGCTGCTGCGCGAGATCCTGACACTGTTTGGCACCTCGCTATTACAATCATGGGGTGACTTTTTAATGCTGTAATTCTGCATAACCTATCCAGGCTCTGTTTGCTATGTAATGTGCATTTGTGTTTCACTGGAGTGCCTGAATTTGCAAATTAAACAGCTACAGAGACCGAGTTAGTTGTTTCTCAGAAACTCACTCAGAGGTCTCACCTAAGATTTCTAAATGGCTTCTTAGACCTATCCTGAATTCAGGCTGGAGAGCTGACAGATTCCCCTACTGCCAACTGGTGCCTGAAATCCCTAAATGCAAATCCTTTGAGTTGGAGCACTAGTCTCATTGGGGTGGAAGTAAGTTTTCTAAAAACTTTCCCACCAAGTCACCTGCATAAACAAGGAAGATCTCATAAAACAAGAAAAAATGCCCATGCAAGCCGGGCGTGGTGGCGCACGCTTGTAATCCCAGTACTTTGGGAAGCGGAGACCGGAGGATCCGGGTTCGCGGCCAGCCTCAGTTTGCTCTCTCTCTCTCTTTCTCTCTCTCTCTTCCTGTCTCTCTCTCTCTCTACTTAGTGAGGCCCTCCGCAACTTCGTGAGACCCGGTTTCAAAATAAAGTATAAAAAATAGGGCCGGGGGTGTAGCACAGAGGTAGAACGCCCCTGGGTTCAATCCCCGTGCCGCAAAAAAAAAAAAAAAAATGCCCATGCAATAACATAAAGCCTTAGAAATTATAGCTCTCTGGATTCCAGCACAAAATTAAATAATCCTCCCTAATCCACAGTAGGCGGCCAGCACCTGTGCTCACTCTACTTCCGGCTCGGGACCCTGAAGTGTATCTTGACACTCTGCACTGCCCTGAAACCTTTTCGTTTCAGTCCTGAGGCAGGAAACTGCACTTCTATCCACTTCCCTCTATCCATGTGTTTGTCTCTGCCTGCTTCCAGTTGGTCTAGTTTCCTCCTGGGTCCAAGAAACTGCCATTTGTTAACTGAAGGCATAACAGTCAGCCTTTGCTCCCAGGCCCCTGTTGGAATCTGTGCCACAGGGACTCAGGACCAGTTTCCATGAAATGAAGTTCCAGCCCACTGCCACTTCCACCAGAACCAGCACCACTTGCCTGCCAACTGAGCAGCTGTCAGTGTCCTTTCAGTCCTCTAATCCAGCCCCAGATAGCACCCTTGCGTTGTGTCTCACCAGGGCAAGTCTGTGTGCCACTGGGCAATTCCTGTCTCTTGTCTGTTTTTCAAAGGGGGCCTTTCCAGACTTTCCTCAGATGATTAAGTAAAGGGAAATAAACACAGGCATATAAAACTATTCTAAAGCACAAATAGGCTCTGAGAGACTCACCGCCCTCTAATGCACATATACTACAAGGAGAGTAGAAGCAAAGATTATATCATGTGCTTCAAGTTGCTGATAAAATACGAGTGCAGGAGCTCTATGAATAAAAGGGTAAGCTGTGGCGAAAAGAACCCTATTTGAAAAAAATTATGCATTGCATGTGAAAAAGCAAGGCCTTCGTAACAACTGCTTTTGAGGCAAAGAATAGCAGTTCTGCAGTGGATAAAACTTAACTAATGAAGTAAAAGACAAACTTGAGCTATATGCCCTGAATACAAAGGAAGGAGAAGATAGCAGATGTGGATGACAAAAGAAAGAATTTAGTTCAAACTAATAAGCATTTCTGAGCTAGACAATAAAACAGTATGAGTAGATATAATACTGAAAGAAACTATTCTGATGATTTTTTAATCCAAGTCTAGACATAGTTCTCACAGTGATCCAGGCTGCAATTTTGAAAAGAAATTATACCTGGCTTAGTTTAGTGAATTTTATAAATTCCGAAAAATGAAGAATTGGAGAAATATTCAAGCAAAAACTGCATGTTATGTCTCGTATTCACCTGAGTTTCCCTCAAGGCAAAGATTTAGGTACTACTCCAGTCATACTGTAACAGTGGGGACGCATTCTGAGAAATGGGACATTAAGTGGTTTTGTGGCTATGCAAACATCAGAGTTTGTACTCACAAACCTAGATGGTATAGGTCAGTCCCTGGGAAGACACAGTAAACAGAAAGGCTGCTGCCGGCATGACAAGGAAAATGGTTTGGATTTGGAATGTTCCCCCAGCCCTCATGGAAACGAGGTAGCAATGTTGGAAGCCAGGCTTGGCTGAAATCTCAACAGTGGATAAATCCATTAATGGATTTATCTGGGTGGTGGCCTGGGCCGGTAAGGTGTGGCTGGAGAAGGTGGGTCGCCGGGGTGCAGCCTCGGGGATTATATATGGTTCCTCCTCTCCTTGCTTGTTCTCTCTCTGCTTCTGGCCTCCAAGATGTGAGAGTGAAGCCTTGAAATCTCCCTCTCTCTGCTTCTCACCATCATGCCCTGAGATCTAGATGCTGACCTCACATAGACTGAACCCAAAAATATCCAAGGAAACCATGAGCAAAGAAATTTTCCTTCCTCTAAGCTGTATGGCCAGTTCTTTGGATTATAGCAGTGAGAATGCTAAGACAACAAGTATGCTGTTTACAGTGGCTTTTTTTTTTATAAGTAGGAGTACATTCTAAAATAACAATAAAAATGTAATATAGTAAATACATAAACGAGTAACATAATCGTTTATTATCCTCATCAAGTATTATGCACTGTATATCATTAAATGTGCTACACTTTCATAGGACTGGCAGTGCAGGAAGCTTGTTACACCAGCATTGCCGCAGACGTGTGACTCACGCTTTGCCGCTTTGCAGCATGGTGTTACACCAGCTATGTCACTAAGCCATAGACAACTTTCAGTTCTTTTATAATCTTACAGGGCCACCATCACATATGCAGTCCGACAGTGACGGCAACATCATTTTGTAGTGTGTGACTCTGTTTTGGTGGGGAGCGAATCCCAGAGAAACAGAATTCAGTGGAAAGGAAGAAACCAAGAAAGTGCAGATACACAGAGGTACCCTTGGTATCAAGCATGACTGATTTCTCAGAATTTCACAGAACCATCTTCCAAGAGGCCTTTCGTGCTATTACAAAGCAGGACAGTCTGTCCCAAGGAGAAAGAGAAGAGATTTTACTCACTACCTCCCAACTTCCACTGGCCAAAGATTTGCCCCTGCTGGTGTTAACTTCCATGCATCTCTAAGTTGCACATATATAATGCCAAGCAAGCCCCAATTTCATATCAAGCACTAGATACTAAATACATAAAGCAGGGGAAGAATGTCTCCAGAACTTAGAGAGAAAAAAAAGTCTCACCTAAGAATTTGTGCACAGCCCTAGTACTTCTTGGAAAATGATAACAGAAAGGCATCCTCAGGTACTGAGGCTTGGAAAATCTCCTAACAGCTTTCTGAATAAAGTTCCTGTGGCACGGCCCCAATACACAGAAATGAGTACAATTAGGAACCTAAGAAGGAAGAAGTTGTAGCCAAAAAGGATTACCAGGAAACATTAAAATCCATTAAATTATAGATATAGGTCTAGATAGTCAATCAGATTGCAAACCTTAATAGAAAAAGAAGAAAAATATTTCATAAAATGATAACATATTGACATACTATCTTTCTTTCCTTATTGATTTATTTTTTTCTCTTTCTTTCTTTTTCAGTGTTGGGCATTGAGCCCAAGCCTTGTTCATGTAAGGCAAATGCCCTACCACTGAGCTAAAACCAGCCCTTGACTACTTCTTAAAATTAAATCAAGGCATTTATAATCACATGTCAAACTTTTAAAGTTCCAAATAATTCTCTGTTCAAAATTTGGGGTCATAAATGATTCCAGTCACACCTCGGTATTCACAGAAGATTGGTTTCAAGACCCCCAAGGATACCAAAATTCTCAGATATCCAAGTTCCTTATATAAAATGGTCTGTGTTTGCATATAACCTATGCATATCCTCCACATACTTCGAATCATCTCTGGATTACTTATAATACCTAATGCAATGTAAATGTTATAACAATTGTTGTTGTATCATATTTTTAGGGAATAATGATAAGACAAAACAGTCTATACATGTTTAGTACATATGCAAATTTTTCTGAATATTTTTTATCCAAAGCTGGATGAATTTTTTTCATATTCATTTATTGGTGCATTTTAATCATACATTTGATAAGTGTCAGGGTAGCAGAAGCAAGCATGCACACATCGCTCATTTAGCCCTCCCTCAATTCCCACTCTATTCCCTCCCCCTTCCCTCCTTTTCGTGCTCAGCATAGTGATTGATAAGTTTGTGTATATATATCTTCCCCCCTCCCATCTCCCTCAGGTCACCTTCTTTGCTCATCTAAAGTTTTCTCCTTCTTTGTCTGGAGTCCCTTTCTAAGTCCCATTCTCCCTAGCTTCCACATATTAGGGAGAACATCTGACTTTTCACTCTTTGTGACTGACTAATCTCATTTAGCATAATGTTCTCCAATTCCCTCCATTTCCCTGCAAATGATGTAATTTTGTTCTTCTTTATGGCTGTGTAAAATTCCATTGTGTACATATCCCATAGTCGTGTAATCCATTCATCTGTTGATGGACACCTTGGCTGGTTCCAAAGTTTGGCAATTGTGAATTATGCAGCTATAAACATAGATACACATGCATTAGTCTGGTAGTTTTGTTTCAGTTCTTTTGGGTAGATGCCTAGAAGTGGTATTGCTGGGTCACATGGTAGGTTCATTCCCATTCTTATGAGGATCCTCCACAATGTTTTCCAAAGTAGTTGCACTAATTTGCAATCCCACCAACAGTGTATTAGAGTTCCTGCTTCTCCATATCCTCGCCAGCACATGTTGTTGTTTGTGTTTTTAATGATTGCCATTATAATTGGGGTTAGGTGAAATCTCAGGGTAGTTTTGATTTGCATCTCTCTGATTGCTAATGATATTGAACATTTTTTCATACATTTATCGGCCATTTGTGTTTCTGTGAAGTATCTATTTAGTTCACTTGCCCATTTTTTTGATTGGGTTATTTGTTTTTTTAGTGGTGAGTTTTTTGAGTTCTCTGTATATTTTAGATATTAGTCCTCTATCAGAGGAGTAGCTGGCAAAAATCTTCTCCCATTCTGTCGGCTCTCTGTTGAGGATCTTACTTGTTTCCTTTGCTGCACAGAAGCTCTTCAGTTTAATGCAACCCACGTATTGATCCTCATTTTAATTTCTTGTGCCTTTGGGATCTTGTTGAGGAAGTCTTTACCTGTGCCTATGTGTTGAAGTGTTTGCCCTATGCCCTATTCAAGTAGCTCCAAGATCTCTGGTCTGATTTCTAGGTCTTTGATCCATCTTGAATTGACTCTTGTACAAGGTGAGAAAGTGGGATTTATTTCTATTTTTCTGCATATGGTAGAAAGTTGGTTGAATTTGCAGAAGCAGACCCAGGGATTTGAAAGGCTGGTTGTATTTTGTTCTTGATTTTGTTATTTCAAAAAAGATAAGCTTTATGAGGTGAGATTTTACTTCTTTAAGGTATGTGTTACTAAAATAGAAACAGGATGTTTATAAAGAGAAAGTCAAAAAAATTATATATATATATATATATATATATATAGAGAGAGAGAGAGAGAGAGAGAACAAAAAGAAAGTATAAGTCAAGATGCCCAAAAGAAAAAAATTAAAAAGTCATGAAAATAAAATGTATGGACCAAATGCCTATACAAAAAAAAAAAAAGCTTTCAGGCTAAATAACAATGATCTATTACAAGAGATTTGGAGATTTGGTATATATTTTTTAAGATTGGCAAGAATATATCAGGTAGGGCTGGGGATGTAGCTCAATGGTAGAGTACTTGCCTAGCATGTGTGAGGCCCTGAGTTCAACCCCCAGCACTGAAAAGTAAAATAAAATAAAAATAAAAAATAAGCCGGGCGTGGTGGCGCACGCTTGTAATCCCAGTACTTTGGGAGGTGGAGACTGGAGGATCCGGGTTCGCAGCCAGCCTCAGCTCTTTCTCTCTCTCTCTCTCTCTCTCTCTCTCTCTCTCTCTCTACTTAGTGAGGTCCTCCGCAACTTCATGAGACCTGGTTTCAAAATAAAGTATAAAAAATAGGGCCGGGGGTGTAGCGCAGAGGTAGAACGCCCCTGGGTTCAATCCCCGGTACCACAAAAAAAATAAATAAATAAAAAATAAATAAATAAAAAAATAAAAGGGTATATCAGGCAAATGCAATGTGTAATTCAATCATGCTAAACTTACAAAAGAAGTCCATTTTTTAAAAAATTAATAAGTGGTGCATCTATAATAAAGGTGTTACAAAAAATCTTTTATACATTATGTTAATAGTTTTGTGTTGCCGTGAACAAAATAACTGACAAGAACAATTTAGAGGAGGAAAGGCTTCCTCGTGGCTTCAGAGGCTCAGCCCATGGCCAGCTGGCTCCAAGGCAAAAATACTGTGGTGGCCGACAGTGGCAGAGGAAAGCTGCTCAGCTCATGGCAACGAGGAAGCACAGAGAGAGAAAGGGAGGGGAAGGGTCCAGGGTAGATATAGTCCAGCCCCCAGGGACCTACCTCCAGCCGTGCCCCACCTCTGAACATTGCTGCATTGGAGACCGGGCTTTCAACACATGAGTTTGGGGGGATACACTCCAGATCCACACCATAACATACATCTAAGAACAAAGCACCAATATAGAAAGCTGACTCCAAGCTCAGAGATACCAGGTACTAGCCAAGCAGTACCTCACAATAACCCTCAGTCATTGGTATCATTGATGATCTTATTTTATAGATAAGGAAACTGAGTCTAAAGAAAGTTAAGTGATTTGCCCAGGATCATACAAATAATAAGTGAGAGAGTCCAGAAGGCCCTACAGGTTATCTGAGAGGAAATCCTATCCACTAGACCACCAATTTTGCATCATCCACTGCTGCCTTGCTTCCCCCTCTATCAGGTATGGAGGTAAATGACTGTTCATGAACATGTCATATCTCTCCTTGCAGGCACATGGTGGACTTACAGGCACACCACTGGAAATTTGGTGTGATGAGCATCCATAAGGGCTTCCTACCCTCTCTTTTTCTACTGCCATTTCTTCTGCAGCCAGCAATGTTCCAGAGAGCAAATGCAGCAATAACACAGAGCCGTATGACCTCACAGGAGACTACTAGTGTAAGAAAAACCAACCTTTGTTATTTTAAACCACTAAATCTGGGGGAGGGGGGTTCTTTGTTACTACAGCATGACCTAAATCCATCCCAACTGATTCGTCATTAATAATTGTTTTTCTCTAAGACAAAGCCAAGGGCAAATGCCTGGCAGCATTTCACAGGAAGCAATTTCATAGGCCAAAAGCCATTAATCAGTCTTTTTTCTTTTGCTTCAACCACTTAACCAGTTACTAATTCTCCTAATTGTACTGTCACAGGTACTGCAGGGCTATCATGAGAGACTTTATCGAAGATTTATTAAAATCCAAAGATACTATGTCTATTGCATTTCCTTTATTTATCAGACTCATAATGCCAAAAAAGAGATGAGGTTAGAGCAGAATGACTTCTTTATCAACAATCCGCACAAGTTACTGGTGTCTACTGCTGCTTTCTTTCCTAAATGTTCAGAGACCTTTTTCTTTAGAAATCAGTCCTAGGAGATAGGGGAAGTTGACATTTGTGTTTTTTGTTTTGTTTTGTTTTGTTTGCGGTACCGGGGATTGAACGCAGGGGCGTTCTACCTCCGCACTACACCCCCGGCCCTATTTTTTATACTTTATTTTGAAACCGGGTCTCACAAAGTTGCGGAGGGCCTCACTAAGTAGAGAGAGAGAGGGAGAGAGAGGAGAGAGAGAGAGAGAGAGAGAGAGAGAGAGAGCTGAGGCTGGCCACGAACCCAGATCCTCCAGTCTCCGCCTCCCAAAGTACTGGGATTACAAGCATGCGCCACCACGCCAGGCGACATTTGGTTTTAAAAGACAAATACAGTTTTCACACTCAGAAGTCAAGGGAAGGGACATTTCAGGTTGAATAACAGAATAAACAAAATCAAAGCAGAATAAAAGTGCACAGCTTTGAGTTAACCAAGCCTTTGTTTCTAGTTTACACCACAATGCAAAGGTGGAGACCATGACCTCATGTGTGAGGATTGTTAATGCATGCAAAAAGATTTCAAAACAAAAAGTGAGTAGGCCTGAGGAAACTTCACTTTTAAGCCTTAGGCATCTCATAATGACTGAAATACAACTTTAAATTTACCTAGAAGAATTTTAAGTATATAAAGAATTACCTATTAACCTAAGCCTTCCCTAAAAGTGCTTCCTAAAAAAACAATAAATTGTCAATGATAAAATTTAATTAAGAACTCATTCTTAAGATTATGGGCAGATAAATAAAAGACTTTTAAGAGTTTTCCACTTGAGGAATGAATTCTCCTTGCTAAGCTTTTCTCCTCAAATTGAATTTGTTTCCCATGTACTTGATGACTATGCTCAGAGATTTCACGACAAAAATAATGGGAAGCATCTGCAGGGTAATTATGGGCCCTCCTGGGCTGACTAGGAGAAGCCATAGCTCGCCTCATGCTGTCATCCTAGAGGTCAAAGGTCTTCTGTCTAGTACACGAAGCTGGAAATGTCCAAATAATCTAAGAAAACACTCAAACAGTTTCAGACAGTTTTTTCCATTATTTACGATGCCGCCCACGATAAGATGGAACTTTTCTGAGGTAGCGTGATAAGCTTCATATAAGCAAGACACACTAATGGCTTGGGGAGTGGAATTCTGGTGCTTCCTGGAGAGGCCATTTTAGTACAGTCTTCCCTTGACAGGGTTAAGCTGCTTATAGATTCCTTAGATAAGATTGCAAAACAACCAGCAGAATGTAGATCCAACTCTAATGCCTCAAGACAAAAATGACAGAAAATAGCAAACTAAAATCCCAAAGAGCAAGGAGCTCCTGATGTGCAAGACGTTTCTCTTTTTACAGCCTCCATTGAAGACTAAAACGAGAGTAAGCTAAAGGGTTTCAGTAAGTTTTAGTCACTAGCTGGGCAAGCATTGTCATGTGGAATGGATCAAACTCCAAATCTTACCTAGTTTGCCAATGAATTTGAACCCCAGTTTTTGAGTTCCCAATAATTGTACTGAATTTACTGCAAGCCGTCACTTTTTAGCAAGTCTGCACTTCAGCTCTTGGTCACAAGACAGCGGGGTGTGGTGATGATGCCAACTGAGACACACTAGTGTGTTCAGGCTTGGTGCTTCTCCACCAATTGCACTTGCTCAAACGGCCTCGCCTCTGGCCATCAGGAACCTCCTCTGTGAAACTTGCCAAGTGGCAGGCAGGGACTCATCCTGACATGACTTAGAATCCTCACCAGCTCAAAACTTACTAAAAAACAGGAAATAATGATCCTAGAAAAATGCAAGTTCTGACTTTCACAGGATTTCTCAGGCTATTTTGCAGTTTTGAAACACTAAGCTGGTGCTTAAAACTACAAGAATACAGAATTGTTCAAAGCCCTGTAAGACCTGAAAGATCATCTGGTCCAAAAGGCTCTTCGACATAGGGAAGCATAGCCCTTGAGAGGGGAAGTAACTGGTGAAGACCACGGTGCTGATGGCAGAGCCAGGCTCCTGATTTCCCTCTGTGCTATGCTGCCTCCTTTGTCTATATTATTGAAAGTCAATAAAGGTTCAGAGGTGGAGTGGGTAAATTCTACCATCTAACTATCTCCTGAGTCTGTTCCTCTCTACCCCAAATGATACTGCCTTCCTTCCACGTTTCTTTAATATTGTGGATACGTGTAGCATTTTCTCTCTTAATGGATTGTCCACACTCACATCTCATCTTCTTCTCTACTTTTGGATTAAATTAGACCACTGGGGATAGAATGAGTGTATTTTGCATTGTGAGAAGAGAATGGACCTGGAGGCAAGGTTGAAGCACAATGGTTTGGATATGGCTCCAGTGTGTCTCCCAAGGTTCATATGCTAGAAACTAGGCACCCAGAGTGGCAACATTAATAGGTGGTGGGACCTTCAAGAGGTGGGTCCTAGTAGGACGTAATTGGGTGACGGATGTGCCCTCAGAAGGGATTAACAATGTGGTTCTTATGGGACACAGATTTGAGAGTTGTTATTTAAAAACAGGCCTAGCCCTTCCCCACTCTCTGACTTTATGTCTTGCCTTATGATCACTCCCTTTCACTCATGCTCCCACCGTGATGCTATCCACAATGACATACGACAACTGGGGGATACAGGACCTCACCAGAGCTGGTGCCAGGATGTTTGGACTTTCAGCTTCCCAAACACCAAAACCCTTTTCTTTAAAAAGTACTCGGGCTGGGCGTGGTGGCGCACGCTTGTAATCCCAGTACTTGGGAGACTGAGACCGGAGGATCCAGGTTCGCGGCCAGCCTCAGCTATTTAGTGAGGCTCTCTGCAACTTAGTGAGACTCTGTTTCAAAATAAAGAATAAAAAATAGGGCCAGGGGTGCAGCTCGGAGGTAGAATGCCCCTGGGTTCAATCCCCAGTACCTCAAAAAAAGTACTCGGTCTCAGGTATTTTGTTATAGTAACAGAAAATAGACTTATACACCATCACCCAAAAAGAAGGTCTTCCCTCAACAGCCTCAACTCTCAAAGCACCACAAATCTCTTTTTCAGTTATAATTTTACAATATTTGTGTGGTTATTTGATTAATATCCATTGCCTTCACTAGACTATGAGTTCCATGAAAACATGTGTGATCACTAGAGTATGATTCAGAGCATGTAATGCCCAGACACATTGTACTTTTGAGTAAGGTACTCAATTTTTTTTAATTAATTAAAAAGAGAAGAATAAATTAAGGAAATCTAAGGTCATGGGGGCCTCTAAGAGAATGCAACATTTGCCAATAAAGCTCTTAGTTATCTCATATTCTATTCCCCCATTCCCGATAGCCAGCACTGTGAAGGAAATCATATGAAAGCTGGAATCCAACTTTTCTTCTCTTTCTCTCAAAGTCATTCTCACTGAGAAATTCACTGAGTCCCTTTCACTGAGACTAATTCCTTGGATATATTTTACCTGATAAAAGCCACTGACACTTAAGCATATAATTGGATGGACAGAGCCGAGGAGTATCTGAATCTATAAAGAGGCTCTCCAGAACTCTCCAGAATGAAACCTTAGTTGACAGAATAAGAGGTCAGGAAGGTCTGTGTGGGCCACAAGACTTCTAACACCCTACAGGCTATGTCCTCACAGTCAGCAAATCCTAGTGTGTGTGTGTGTGTGTGTGTGT
>PVJS01023663.1:0-29385 GCA_004027185.1 Glis glis
GGGGGGGAGGGACACCAAGAGCTGTGTGCATGTATGTTAACACCAAACTGATACTCATTGTGATGTGAGACTACAATGCACCAATAAAAACATAAAAAAGAATAAAGTCATTATTTAAATATTAAAAAACAAACACTTGAGAAAATCAATATTTCTTTTATAACATTTTTATTTTGATATATTTTTAAATGAAGACAAAACTAAAGGGAATAGTATAATGAATCACATATAATACACTTGCCAGATTTAACAATTACAAAGATTTTGCTATATTTATTTTATTTTAACTCAAGTTTTTTATTAGTTTCAAGAATTACATCACTTTACCCCTACATACTAAAACATATGGGCACAAGCACAATCAAACCTAATAAAACTAACAGTAACAACTGTGTCATTAATATGCAGTCCATAATCAAATTTATCTGTCTGAAAAATGGTTGTAAATATGATTCATACAAGAATTGTGGAAAGACACCAGTAGAGTATTGGAAAGAGATCAGGGGAGGGAGGAAGAGGGGGAAAGGGGAGATACCAGAAAGGAAACAGACCAAATTATTTTATGTGCTTATATGAATGTATCATTATGAATCTCACTATTATATACAGTTAAAATGCACCAATAAAAAATTAAAAAGAATTAATATTGCTAAAAAATTTGTGGAAATACAATTCACCCATTTAAGTCAGTTTGAATGCTCAATTTTTGTCATTTAACTGTGAGAACTGGTATCCTAGTTAATTCCTATGATATCCATGAATATTTTTATTTGTTTAAATTTCTCATTATTTATAGTATCATAACAAACTTATTTTTGAAATATATGGTTAATGTTACCAATTAATTTCATTTACTTTTTGATGCTCAGATTGTCCCAACTTTGGCCAATGGAAGCAATATTTCTTAATTCATGCTTATACCAGACAATTTTCTTTTAGTGCAAATAGTTTGTGCTACCATGAAATGCATTGTATACCACTATCATAAAATTCAGTTCAAGAAGAAACAATACCTTGATAAACACACGATCCACAACTTTGTGTAATCATCATTTGAGCTTCAAAACTTTAAGATTTTGATTAAAATTTAAATAATTTACATAGATAAAAATAACCAACTTGGAATATTTTTGGATATTGTTCCATCTGCCAATTCTAAGCTTTTTAAAACAAATTTACTACAGCATTTGATGGTCAGTTAGTTTTTCCCAAGAAAATAGTCAGTTTCCATGTCTAAGTTCATGGTAAAAGCTCTATACTGAGCCAGTCGAGGTGGCACATGCCTGTAATCCCAGTACTTGGGAGACTAAGACAGGATCACAGGTTTGAAGCCAATCACAGCAACTTAGTGAGGCTCTCAGCAACTTAGTGAGACCCTGTTTCAAAAATAAAAATAAAATATAGGGCTGGTGGTGTAGCTTGGAGGTAGAATGCCCCTGGGTTCATTCCCCAGCACCACACACACACACACACACACACACACACACACACACACACACTCACTCACAAAAATCTATACATCTATACTACCCTCTTCTTTTTGACAAACTTGCTAATCTAGATATTCATTTTTAAATAATCATTGTTTGATAAATGTGAGTAGAATATGAAACAAAATTAAGCACCAATTCCTTTGTCACTGGGGCCTTACATCTCACTCTAAAGTTATAATGCACTTATTTCAATCCATTTTCATAATGCAAATATGTGAGGTCCCCACTTTCTAGTAGGAATAGAAAGTTAGACATTCAGTCAAATTTCATGCTAGGTTCCAAATCTCCTGGTTACCTGTCAAGTTCTGCCTTATCCTGGATTGGGCTGATGGCAGTGGAAGATGAGGTAGCTGAACGGAGGGGTATCTAAAACCCTAGAGCAGGATGTGGCCCCCAGGCTCACAACATTGCTGGAGTTCTGTTGCTTCCTGTAGAAACTAATCTTTGGAAGGTGAGACTCTTCCTTCCTACAGTCTCCTCTCTCTCTCTTTCTCTCTCTCTCTCTCTGTAAAATAACTCTATTTCATTTTGGGGAATGGGCAGGTATCCGGTCTTAGAGCTTCTGGAATTGCTTCTTGGTACCAGTGTCCTTGGTGACCTTGGTCACTGATCTTGGTGACCTTGAGCATGTTGAAGTGCACTGTCTTGCTCAGGAGCTTGCCCTCACCCTCTGTGACAATGTCACAGATCCTGATGTCCTTACTAAAGCAGGGGAACAGGTGTGTGGACATCCTCGCTGTGCCTCTCCAAGCAATTGTGCTTGCAGAGGTAGTGCAGACAGTACCAGAGGGTGACAGTGGTCCTCTGAGCCTTCATCCTGCTCATCATAGCAGCCAGGAGATCTGTCCTCAGATGGAAACCTTACCAGTGAAAGGGCTTTTCTTTTCAATGCAGAGCCCTCGATGGCCTCTTTGGGTACCTTGAAGCCCACACCAATCAAGTTCTTGTATTATCAAGGGAGGTTCTCCTTGCCAGTATCTCCCAGAAAGACCATCGTCTTTATTTAAAAGCTGGTCAGCGGCTTTTGGTAGGCACACTTGGTCTGAAATGGCCTCATCTTCCAGGCTGCCTGGGAAAAAGAGAACATTGGAGATGGTCAGGTTTCCTTCTGGACAAAGGACCCCTCAATGAGCTGAGGCAGCTGCGTTTCCCCAGCAGCAGATGTGGCCTCTAGGGAGGTGGAGGGGCACCGCCAGCAAGGCAGAGCTCACTCCGAAGACTGGATTGAGCTCTGGAGACTGGGGTGAGGTTTGGCGGTGTTGCTCCTCGGATCTGTCCACCCCCATTGGAACCACAATGGCCCCATTTGTAGTGGCTCTTCCAATCAAGTTGTTCCCTTAGTAGAGAGTTCAGGTATGGGGTCAGCACTTTCTGTAAGGCATGAATTCAAAGAGTTACAGCTCTTGGTGATCAAATTCAGAACCATATCAAGGTCACAAACTGCCTCAAGTATGCTATGAACCCATAGATCAATCCCACAGAAGCCCCCCACCACACACACACTCAAAGCCAACATCCCTCACTGCCTCTCTGCTGATCAAGGGTGGGGAGACTCTTACTTTACACTGGCAAAGTTCAAAGAACCTTGTTACACATTTCTGAAGGCTGCTTGCTGGATACCCACCTACTCTTCCAAGGGAGGTGAACCTTCATGATTCCAAAATGGAAAAAAATGAAACAAACAAACTAACACACATGGAAATTCAACTTCAGAGGCAACATAGGGCAGCTAGGATAAATACATTTCCTTTAACTAATTGAAATTTGAAACAGCAGATTTGAGTGGTAGGTATTATTGTCCTTGTAATGATGCTCTTTAATATCATTTCAGAGAATCATAAAGTCTAAAGGTTTGAAGAAAAACTTCCAACCTCAGAGCTATACCCCCCCAGCCCTTTCTTTTTACTTTTTATTTTGAAAACAGGTCTCACTAAGCTGCTAAGGGTCTTGTAGACCTAAGTTAAGAATACATGACTTATGGATTATTTTTCTTAATGAAGTTTACATGAAATTATTTAATTGAATAAAAATTTAAAATGCATGAAATATCTTATTAAAGGATGACATTATATATGACTCATTAATTTGCTGTTGAATCTGATGGTTTACTGTGGTGACTTTCATTATGTGGAAGATCTAGCTTCTCAGTGAAGCTCTATTCTTTTCAATTATTTCAAATATCTCTTGGTGCATCTCCAAAAAAAATCGTTTCTATGGTTCTATCAGGCCCTGGTGACTTTTTGACCCTTTTATCACTATCTATGATCATAAAATTAACGAGCAATTGCTTTTGATCACTGGATATTTAACTGGCACTGTAAGGAAAAATGTGTCTGTTTTCTTTATGTTTGGAAGACTGCTTTTTCTCCCCAAATTGTTCATTATATTCAACCAAGTCAACCATCGATGTTTTCACTGTGTCTCTCTCATACAGCAAACAATTTCTCATGACTTAATGAGTTAGAGAAAATGGCATCTAAAATTTTTTTAAAAATTAACATATGGCTAAAGTAGCTAAAGAAACCATTTCTAATATCTTCTTCTGAACAAAGGTTCTGTGTTTTTCTAACTGCATGCAGGCCAGAAGATCTGGTGGTCAGCTTTATAAAGAAACAGATGTGTGCTGCCCACCAGAACTTCATATTGTGATGGAGGCGTTCCTCATCTGCCCTGTCCAATATAGTAGCCACGAACGTGTATGGCTACCGAGCACTTGAAATGTGGATTGCATGCACGAGGAAATGAATCTTTAATTTAATTCAGTCAATTTAAATTTACATAGTCGTGTGTGGCTGAAGGATCATGCTTTGGACAGCAGAGGGAAAAGGGCAAAACAGCGAGGATCAGCTAAATGGCATCAACCACTGTTTGCTAGCTTCAGAAATGGCTGTGGAAGAAAGCAGTGGGGATGGTCGCTTGAGACTCACCGCCAGAGACGCAATGATGTCTCCTTTCCATTCAATCCACACATTTTCAAAATGTTTTGTTTTGCTTTGCCGTGTTGGAGATTGAACCCAGGGCTTCACAAATGCTAGGCAAGCACTACCACTGAGCTATATCCCCAGCCCTCAAATATTTCTGTGATGAATTAATTTCTATACCAGGCCAGAAATGAGCATGATTCTTTTGACTGGGTTGTGTGAAAGGCAATCAAATCAACAGATTGCATATTGTAAAGGAATAATATTGACTTGGAAACAAATGTCACGCATATCCTGGGCTTTGGTTTCATTATTTAGAATGCATCGGTTGGCTTCAATGACTTTTGATGTCCTTTGCACTATAAGCTATCACGTGTTAGGATGGGACAGTAGACTTAGCTATCTTCCCTCTCTTTGTCAGCATATTCTCTGAATTCACCCTCACTCCTAACCATGTGAATGAACCAGCTCTGAACCTAATCTGGTCTTGGTCTTCATTCATTTGTTCTCTCATTCTCATTCATTCAGCAAATATTTATTGAGAAACTTCTATATGTCTAACAGTTATTTTAGGTGCTGAGAATGCTCATTCAAATGATACAAGGGAGGATAAAAACAACTGCCTGAGGAAACATACAAGGCACATGGGAATGCATGCAAAGGACAATTATCCTGGGCTTAATGGAGAGGGCTCTTAAGAAGCCTTCCTAGAGGGTGTAGTAGCTAAATTTAAAATCAAAGTGGAATGCTGAAGATGAAAAGTTAGCTGTTCCTGGTAGAACATATGAACAGGCCCAGAGGTGAGAGGACATGGGATCATCCAAAAACTAGATAGTTGAAGTGCAAAGTTCTAGAAGGGAGTAGCTAGGAATGGAGCTGGAGAGACAGATGAAAGTGAGATCACACAGCCTCTTAAAGGCATGATAATAGAGTGTCTTAGTTTGGGCTGCATCAATGAAGTGCCATAGACTGGGTGGTTATAGAAAACAGACATTTACTTCTTTTTTTTTTTTTTGCGGCACCAGGGGCGTTCTACTTCTGCGCTACGCCCCCGGCCCTATTTTTTATACTTTATTTTGAAACCGGGTCTCACAAAGTTGCGGAGGGCCTCACTAAGGAGAGAGAGAGAGAGAGAGAGAGAGACAGGGAGAGAGAGCGAGAGAGCTGAGGCTGGCCGCGAACCCGGATCCTCCGGTCTCCTCCTCCCAAAGTACTGGGATTACAAGCGTGCGCCACCACGCCCGGCTAGACATTTACTTCTTATGGCTCTGGAGGCCGAGAGTCTGACATCAGCATGCCAGCATCGTGGGTTTCTGGTGAGGGACCTTTTCTTGGCTGCAGACTGCCCACTTCTTATTCTATTCCTATAGGATGGAATTGGTGTCTTCTATCAGGGCACCAATTTCGTTCACAAGGTCTCTATCCTGAGGACCTAAATACCTCTTAGAGGCCCCACCTTATAATAAGACCACATGCGGGTTAGGATTTTAGCATGTGAATGTGGGGGGAGGGGCAATCATTCGGTCCATTGCAAGAAGTTTGGTCTTTTTCCTGAGAACAAAGACAACACATGGAAACTTTTAAAGCAGAGTAAGTAAAGATTAGGTTTTATTTCAGGAAATTCTGCTCTAAGACAACATGGAGAATAAATAGAAAGGGTATATGCCTGGGGGGAAGAAGACCATCTAAGGGTCAAAGAAATTGGTGACTGAAAGGGGTTGAACTACAGAAGTGGCAGAAGGGATGGTGTTGAGTGGAAAGACTTGGGAAGTGTTTGGGAAATGGGCAAATAGAACTTTTGAACGGTCTGACGTTTAGGTGGGATGGAAGGAGTAAAGAGAAGAATTAAAAAATGGCACCATGTTTTTTACTTGATCAGCTTTATGAATGGGGGAAGAAGGCAGGTTCTGAGGGGGAAGATAACAGAATTTTGTTTTGGAGACCTTAACTTCTAGGTAAACATTTAAAAAAAAGAAGAAAAAGAGAGAGAGAGAGGGAGAGAGAGAGAGAGAAGAAGAAGAAGGAGGAGGAGGAGGAGGAGGAAGAAGAGAAAGAGGAGGAGGAAGAAGAGGAAAGTTCCAGAATAGGGACACATATTTATGATTTATTGGCACATTAAACTGGTGTTCAAGGTATTGGACATTAATGGAATCACATAAAAAGAGTAATAGAGAGTAGATATGAAAACTAGGGAACACTAACATGGAAGAGATGGGTACAAAAGGAGAAGCCTTGAATGAAGCTCGGGAGGGGCCAGAGAAATAGAAGGGGAAAATATCAGATTTGCGAGGGTTCCATCACAATCAAGAGAAGTTAAAAATTATTTTGAAGCTCTGCCTTGAAAGATTCATGTTAGTTCCTTCAACAAAGATTAAGGGAGGGAAGAAGGGGAATTTGGTCAGCATGGAGAAAATTAGTGCTTCATTTTGGAGCAGTGAAACTTGAGACATGTGAGACCTACAGGTGAGGCTGTTTAGTCAACCATTGAATATCTGGATCCCCAGAGAAAAAGAATCTGTGTCCTTAACTGAAAAATATGGCAAAAATATTCTGATTTACAAGTATTTTGTTGGAATCTTACTATGATATTCTTTATGTTATTCAGAATGCTGTAACACTATCTGAGCATTTCTTAAAATTATCTTGAGTAAGCCAGGTATAGTGGCGCATGCTTGTCATCCCAGTACTTGGGAGGCTGAGGCAGGAGGATCACAGTTTGAAGCCAGCCTCAGCAAGTAGTGAGATGCTCATCAACCTAGTGAGACCCTGTTTCAAAATAAAAAATAAAATAGGGCTAGGGGTGCAGCTCAGAGGTAGAATGCCCCTGAGTCCAATTCCCAGTAACACACACACACACACACACACACACACACACACACACACACAGTATGGAGTAAAACTACAACCCCCTCACATAAACAAACACATATGGAAACGAATGAGTGAAACTACCCTTGGTGAAGCACAGAACATTTCTTGATGTAGGAATCGAAGTCAGGAACTTGGGGTATGACAGACCTGGCTTTAAGCACTGGCTCTGCCACTTAGGTGCACCTGGACCTTGGGCAAGTCAATCCCTTCATTCTTAGGTTTTTTCATCTGAAGAACTGAGCTAGTAATAGTCAATATTGTAGCGTGTCTGTGAGAATGAAATTAGATGACAGACGCAAATAACCTCATATAATAATTTGTACCAAATCAAAGTTGAATAAATAGTAACTATTATTATTATTTAAAATCATCAATTTGTTTTTGTAGTACTGGGGATTGAAACCAGGGGCATTATACCTCTGAGCTACATCCCCATAGCCCTTTTTATTCTTTATTTTGAAACAGTGTCTCTCTAAGTTGCTGAGACTGGCCTTAAACATGCTATCCTCCTATCTCAGCCTCCTAAGTACTGGGATTATAGGCATAAACCACCACACCTAGACATCAGACAAAATTTAATTCTTCACTATTGTCTTAATTCTCTCCATATTTTATCATGACAGCTACATTTCTTCCCACCTACTCTTTGAATTCCTTCTAGCATTAACATCATTCCATGTGCAATAAACTCAAGACCATTTCACACATAGAATGTGTCTGGGGGAGAAATACTATTTGGCAGATGACAGTGGGAAGGTTAAGATCAGGAATGAGGTGGGAGAAAAGAAAATAGCACCATTGTCTTAAGCTGTAGACAGTCCAGCTGACTCTTTTTTTAAATTTATTGGTGCATTGCAATCATACATCTTGATGGATTTCAGGGTGGTAGAAGTATACATGCACACATAGGTCAATTAGCCCTCCTCCAATTCCCACTCCATTCCTTCCCCCTTCCCTCCTTCTCATGCTCAGCATAGGAGTTGACTTTGATTAAGTTTGTGTATGTACATCCTGAGCATTAGGGTGTTTCCCTCTTCCCCCCTCCCATCTCCCTCAGTTAGGTCGCCTTCTTTACTCATCTAAGGTTTTTTCTATCTTTGTCTGGAGTCCCTCCTATGCCCTATTCTCCCTAGCTTCCGCATATTAGGGAGAACATCTGACTTTTCACTTTTTGTAACTGACTAATCTCACTTAACATAATGTTCTCTAATTCCATCCATTTCCCTGCAAATGACATAATTTTGTTCTTCTTTATGGCTGAGCAAAATTCCATTGTGTACATATCCTATAATTTTGTAATCCATTCATCTGTTGATGGACATCTTGGCTGGTTCCATAGTTTGGCAATTGTGAATTGTGCAGCTATAAACATCGATACGCATGCATTAGTCTGGTAGTTTGGTTTCCATTCTTCTGGGTAGATACCCAGAAGTGGTATTGCTGGGTCATATGGTAGGTTCATTCCCATTCTTCTGAGGATCCTCCACACTGTTTTCCAAAGTGTTTGCACTAATTTGCAATCCCACCAACAGGGTATTAGAGTTCCTACTTCTCCACATCCTCACCAGCATTTGTTATTGTTTGTGTTTGTAATGCAGTGCACCCCTAAGAGAAAACAAATATCAAACAATAGTGAAGAGACTCCCCTACTCCTTTTAATATGAAACTTGTCCATGTCTTAATAGGCACCTACTAGACTACTGCTTTTTTTGTTCAAGTCTATAAACTCATGAACATTGTGAATGCAGTTATTCCATTAGTTCCTTCAATGTCTAGAAAGATATGTGGGTGTAAATCATTACCAGAAAGATGATTTTGTTGGAAGATAATCTTCGTCTCAGTCTATTGTAAAGATGCGTGAAATTTGGAGAATTTTCTTGCGTGTTTCTCCATCTGCTCAGCTCAGATAAAGTTAGTTTCAAATGGAAGTCTGGTGGTCATCCCTCCTGCTTTTTTTTTTCTTATCCATCTGCTCTCATCCCCTCCCTTGCTCCAGAGTCCTGACTTCTGTTCAGTAGGATGTCAAGGTCAGAGCTCTGAGACTTTCCTTCCCAGATCCATTTATAGTAATAGATAAATATTTTCTAGGAACAACCCTAAGTTGTTTGTTGAGATTTTCCCCAAGTGAACCATATGCAGAGTAAGAGCATTAACAACAATAAAACGTCTTTCTCAGCCTAAATTTTACCATGTATAACGGTTTAACTTCAATGTGTTAAATGCTAAAAGGTCTTCTTCAATTTGGATGAAGTGAGGAAGGAATAAAGTGTGTGAGGGAAACTTAAAGTGTTATCGTGCCACATAATACACTGGCGACAAAGGGAACACCTTCCTCAATTCTTGCCTCTGACTTCATGGAAGGTGACCTCCTAGTCATTTCCCAGTGATTAGAAATGCTTAGTAACAATCAACAGAAAACTTTGCCATTTATATTCTGAAAAGAAAACCGAGAAAATTAATATATTGCAGCAGTTCCAAATGGAGTAGAGGACCCCATCGTCTTCGCAATGAGAAAATAGGAGTGAGAGAGAATCTGGTCCTAGTATTAGTACACATTCTATGTAAGTTAACACAGTCTATTCAATTCAATAAAGGCTTTGTAAGTGCCTATTATATGTCAGTCCTAGTAATAGGCCCTAAGCTTAAGATAAGGTCCCTGACTTCTGCAATTAGCAGTATAATGAGATAGAAAGTCAAGCAAACATAAAATACAAAGGACTGAATATGTAAATAGAGGTATTAGGTGCTAGGGAAAAATTAAGTGTTTGAATATATTTGTATGCATGTTTAAGGGGGGAGTCGGAGGCTTCAAGGGTGTCTGGAGAAGATAGAATGGGAGTTGAACAAATAAATAAATAAATACACTGATAAGCATATTCTAGAAAATTCTATCTTACACTTGTGAGTTTGCGTCAGGGGAACGTCAGCAATATTTACCTTAAATCTAACTGCCAGTTACTCTGTGTGCTTATGGAATACTAATGTATGAACTATCTCATTCCTATGCTTCTCCCATTTATTTTCTGTTCCCTAGTTTGGAGAAGGATGTGCTGATTTTCTGTGCATAATTTAGTCTGTGACGCATTGTGTTGTCAATGGTGAAAGCACAATAACTAAACTCAAGACTGGCTTCTCAGAGAGAAAGAACATTTTCTCATATCAACCACTTCAGATCTTTAGGAAGCCACTTACTATCTCAGCATTTGGTTGCAGATAGGAGCTAATGGCAATTTGTGAAGTAGAGAAAATCAGATATTTGACTGAAGAGACTTTCTGCAGATGACCTTGACATTTTTAAACAGTTGCTTTGTAGAAATCTTTTTGGTTTCCCATCACATTTAGAATAATGAAAATATTATATTTTAAGAAAATTTCCTTTCTTTTGGAATTAAAAAAGTATCATAACATTCTTGTTTCTTGGTTACAGGGATGATGGGCTACTTACTTGGAGATTAAATATTCTGAACAGCTCAGATTAACTGCTGGTTTTTAATGCCTTTTATAAACCTGACTAGCAGGGTCATCCTTGCATGTATATTATTAGTGCAAATGGAAGAATGGGGAAATTCTACTTCATGATAGCTGAGAAATATTGCTATACAACTCAAACGCTTTTGCTCTTTGAGAAATAGTTTACTTGATTTCAAAGAGAAAAGGAGAATATATGGAAATTTGTGTGAGTCAGAAAAACGTATTACAAAAAATGCACCAGTAGGTGTACAGAAGTTAAGAATTAACCTGGTGGTGATGAGCAGTAGGTATCCAATCATGCAACACAGAAATAAAGGAGAGCTTGCAACAAGGAGTGGGGTCTGTCAAATGGGACTGGAGGGAGATGGAGGGTGTAGAAAGCATGTAATATAATCAGGCCTTTGGTTAGTAGAATTGTGGCTTGACTTCATGACAAGGGACTGCAGTATATAAGAGTATACTTATTATGGGGATACTATTTTGCTGTCTTTTTATTTCCTAGCTATTTGTAGGAAACAGATAGTTTAGAAACTATTTCTCTTATGGCCCCTATGGCTTTACTTTGAAACACAGAATCTGAGAGTATGATAGCAGCTAAGAGAGCATCTATCCTGCCCCTTTATGGAGGAAACAGAACTTCGGGGTGGTTAAGTGACCTGGTAGAAAGAGAAATGGGAGCCATCCTAACTCTGACTCCAGGGCTCTTTAAATGCCACCCTATTTCTTAATGCCATTGGTGGGTGAAAGTTAAAACATCGCCAAGGCATTTACGTTTTAACTACTGTGTAATTTGCCAAATTAAGGTTCCAACTATGTTAATGCATTCTTTTGATTTCGTAATGAAAGGCAAAGTTGTTTTGTTTGGTTGAAAAAAAATCAGCTTATTTCCTACCACTAGGTGGCATGGTATGTTTTTTCCCCAGAAACTTAACTTTCGAAAGGATTTTATCCCTCTGTCTCTTGCAGTGAGCCCGACACACACACACACACACACACACACACACACACACACACACACACACACACCTTTCATCCATTTTTAGTGGACTTCTGTCATTTTTACTGCTGTGAAATTTGACTTGTGGTATCTGTTTGCAAAACACCATTATTTCCCACTTTTCCAATTGCAAAGTTTCTTTTTTTTCCCTTCCCTTCCCTTCCCTTTCCTTTCCTCTCCTCCCCTCCCCTCCTCTCCCCTTCCCTCCCCCCCCTTCCCTTTCCTTTCCTTTCCATGGTACTGAGGACTGAACTCAGGCATTCTACCTCTGAGCTAACCCCCAGCCCTTTTAAATCTTATTTTTTGCGCTACTGGGGATTGAACCCAGGGGCATTCTACCTCCGGGCTATACCCCCAGCCCTATTTTTTATTCTTTATTTTGAAACAGGGTCTCACTAGGTTGCCGAGGGCCTCACTAAGTAGCTGAAGCTGGCTGCGAACCCGGATCCTCCTGTCTCAGCCTCCCAAATACTGGGATTACAAGTGTGCGCCACCACGCCCAGCTTTTAATTTTTGTTTTTGGAATGGAATCTTGCTAGTTCCATTGCGTGTTTTCTGCTTCACGGATACATATCCGTTTTGTCAACTCTACCGGAGGAGAAACTGAGTTAGGCTTCGGTGGTCGTTTATGTTCAGTTTAATAAATGGCAGGCAAAAATCTCTTCTCTTTTTGTCTTTTGAAGAGAATAAACAGGACAGAATTGCAGTTGATTCTTAAGTAGCCATTCATTCATTCAGTTTCTATAAGAGCTAATTATTTAATAGGTAATTATTAATGACACTTTAGCTAATTATCTAGATCACAATATCCCTTTCTTTTCCATCTCAGAGATTAATGAAGGGCAACGCTGAGGTCAGAGTTCTCAGGAGGGGCTAACTGTGTAAGTGGAAGGAACAGGCCACTGCCAAGCACTGAGAGGCACGGGAAGACTGAGGATCCAGCACTGATTGAGAATCCAGAGGAACTGAAATCAAACTTCAAGGACTTCAGAGGCAGTCTTGCTGTCTTCTGGATTTCCTGAACCACCAGCAGCTGCGGTGTCCGAGGGAAAGAAAATCAACCACAGGAGCAGGACTCACAGCGTACGCTCTTGTCTTTCAACCCTGTGTGTTACTTAGTAGATATTTTGCCTCAGCTTTCATTTTCATCCCTCCCCTCATCCTCTTGGCTTAATTTTTATCTCCATGTTATTAAATGACACAGTTTTCAAGTTTTCTGAACAATGTTTTACCTGGAAATATATATATATATATATATTTTTTTGCGGTACCAGGGATTGAACCCAGGGGCGTTCTACCTCCGCGCTACACCACCGGCCCTATTTTTTATACTTTATTTTGAAACCGGGTCTCACGAAGTTGCGGAGGGCCTCACTAAGTAGAGAGAGAGAGAGAGAGAGAGAGAGAGAGAGAGAGGGAGAGAGAAAGCAAGAGAGCTGAGGCTGGCCGTGAACCCAGATCCTCAGGTCTCCGCCTCCCAAAGTACTGGGATTACAAGCGTGCGCCACCACGCCGGGCTAACCTGGAAATATTTTTTAGAAAGTAAACAAGTGGTTTCTCAGGAGGTCCAGGTGTTTCAAATGAAGTTTGTTCTCTACTCTAAGAAGGCATTAAAGGATTTTTAAAAACACTATTGTAGTCAGGTGTGGTGGCACACACCTGTAATCCTCCCAGTACTTGGGAGGCTGAGACAGGAGGCCAAGTTCAAGGCCAACTTCAGCAAATTAACAAGGCCCTCAGCAACTTAGTAAGACCTTGTTTCAAAATAAAAAAATAAAATAAGGCTGGGAGTATAGCTCAGAGATAGAATGCCCCTGGGTTCAATCTCCAGTACCACCAAAAACAAGCAAACAAAAAACCAAAATAAAAATAAAATATGGCTGGGGGTGTGGCTCAGAGGTAGAAGGCCCCTGGGTTCAATCTCCAGTGCCATCCCCCCCCCCAAAAAAAAAACTAATGTGCAGCATCTACTCCTAACCAATGGAATCCCAGTGTCTGGGGTTGAAGGTAGGGCATTTTTATCTTTTACAAGCTCTCCAAATATCTTGATGCAGATCGAGAGCTAAGAGTCTTTGAAATAAAAAATGTGCCACATACCACTTTTTCTTTAAACCAGCATCCTGGCACTGGACCATTTCACCATTTCCCTTGCGATTTGTTCTCAAAATGCAGCCATCCTTGACTCTGTTGCACCTGTGTGTAATTAGTCCCTAAGCTCTGCATCTTTCATCTCACCAATATCTTGTATCTTTCCACTTTGTCTAACTATCAAGGTCATCATCCCAGTTCAAAGATTCCCATCATTCTTTCTTTCCAACACTGATGTATTTGGCTAAATTTTCTGAATTTGATTATTTGTAGCACTCTTTTTTTTTGTGGTGGTGGTACTGGAGATTGAACTCTGGGGCATTCTACCTCTGAGCTACACCCCCAGCCCTTTTTATTTTTTTGTTTTGAAACAGGGTCTTACTAGGTTGCTGAACCTAGCAACTCAGCAAGGGTCTTGAACCTGTGATTCTCCTGTCTCAGCCTCCCAAGTACTGAAATTACAGGCACATGAACCACACTCGGCTGTAACACTCTTGAATGGCAAAATAATAGAAGAAATACCAGGATAGGAGAAAGCAATATTCTCATGAGTAATAAAAAACCCTCTTATTAAATGTGCAATGTAAAATAAAATCACTTCCAAATCTTCTTTAAAAGGAAGGAAAACCAGCATTTGAGAGCATTACCATGTTCTTTTTATCCCTTGCAAAATTACTGAATTAACACCTATAGGTCTTATCATAGGGATAAGAGTTGTGTATCTCTTATTCATCACTATTTCCCAGGGTGGGGGAAGCAAAATGCCTAGCTATATTAGAGTTATATTAGTTGCAAGTAACAGGAACTACCCTGTCATAGCTTTTACAAAAAGGGCAACACACTCTAATGTTACAGAGCACAGTGGTAGAATTCAGCCTGGTCTTAGGAAAGAATTGCAAAGAGGCTCTGGAGAACCTTCAGGGTTCTATGCTTCTTTCACTGTGATTATTTTATTTTTCTTGCTTGCTCCATAGATCTTTGGACTTCTCAGGTCAATGTAGCCTTTTATAGCTGTCGGCTGCTCCCCAGTATAGATGGTACAATTCCAGTCATGATGCCCTGAGACTATGGCTGTGGGAGGCTCACTCCTTTTGAATGGGAGTTCTCAGAAAGGGAGTCAGTGTGAGCTGGGAAGATACTCCAAAGGTGTCTACTGCACTGAAATGTGGTAAGGATGCAATGGAAATTGTGAATGAATAAAATTAAAATAATCAATGCATGAATTAGTTGGTTTGGGGTAGTCTAATTCACTCAAATCAATAGCTGTGTGGCAATTTATTAAGCATCTACTTTGTACCAAAGACTGGTTAATACTGCAGGGAGTAAAGACTGAAAAGAAGGGAGTTTCTGACCTTAGGAGAAAGAGAAGATGAAGCATCCTTAATGTATAAGGAGAATATAAATAGTGGCAAGAAAAACACAAAGTATTATGGATAGCCAATAGAGAGATGACAATTTGGGTGGTGTTAGTTATGATGATATTAGCTGCTGAGAAACCCAGAAATCTCAGCAAACACAGCAGAATGTTTCTAACTAAAGTTCAGTCAGCAGCAAGGCAGGGCAGGGCACAGGGAAGAATAATAAGTAGGAGAAGGGACTACAGCTCAGCCTTCAGGAGCCCCTGTCACCTCTAGCATGTGGCTTCTGCCATAATTATATTGGAAATAAAAAGTGAGCAGAGGGGAGGAGAGGAGAGTAGAAGCGCTCACAGAAGTGTACTGCTCCTGCTCACCACCCATAGGTTGGTCTACCATCACATGGCTCTACCTTACCCAGAAGGAGGCTATGGAATGTAATCTTGCTGTGTCCAGGAAGAAGGGGAAACATTTGAGGCCTGTTAGCCAGTGGCTACTGCAGCAGTATTGCAAGGATGACTTTGGAAGGGAGAATAATCAGAAAAGGTTTCATGGCACAAACACTACGTGAGATCATTTTGCAGCATAGATCTTAACTGTTGGAAAGAGAACATCAGTTCTTGGAAAAGAAAAGCAGTGTGGGCAAAGATCTAGCTAGAGTTGAGGAATAACTATGGGGAGTGGTGAATATGGAGTAGTTGAGTTAAAAGTGTAATAAAACTGAAAAGGGAAATGCCTTTATTTGGCTCTTTCTTTTGAATATGCTCTTCTATTAACCTGAGAACATCACTTTATCTTCCCAGACAATGGATTTTGGTTAGAAATTATGCCAATAAAAAAACAGTGAGAATGAACTAAAGTTTGAAGGAAAATAATTAGCAAAACTCTATTATGTGTATCTATCTATCTTGATTATATCTTTCATTCCCAGTCTGACCTTCTACATTCTAAGTTGAAATAACTACTCTCCTTTTCTTTGTAAAACATCAGATTGGCTTAATGATTATGCAGTACAGATTTATTTACCAGGATGATGGTTTAAAACACTCAAGATCAATATATTATATTTTTTTTATTCCATGAATCTTCTTACTTAAAACAGACAGATCCATATAATTGTATTTGTATGTAAACATGATTTTTTTTCTTAGATGGCATTAATCTCAACTAAATATCTTAAGAGAATAATGAGAAAGGTTTTTCCCCCTTTTTGTTCAGAATTTCTTTTAGATCAGACATCTGGTATTTGGCACTTGACTTTTATTAGACCAATTGAGCTCTTTTAGAGGGGAATAAATCATATGACTTTCATTTTAATTTTTACTGTAATGGTTTAATGTAGCCAACATATGCTGAGTAATAGCATTAAAATAAAATCAATAAATGAAGGATTAAAATCTGCCTGTGTTCAATTTTGAAAAGACACTAATTAGAGAAAGATTTTTCACATCAGAATTGGATAAGCCAGCAGTTTTTAAAAATTGTAATAATATAATGAGAAGTGGTTGGATTTTCGCATGCTGTTATTGAGAATGAAAAATTATAAGGGAAATTAACACTCTCACTCCAGTTCCAGGCTGTGGAGAAACAAAGTAGGGAACTCTTTTGCATATCCTTTTCTCCACTGCCAGAAACCATCTAAACAAAAATTTTAAGCCATTTAGCAGTTATTTAAGTAGAGGGATTAACTTGAAAACTGGAATGATTTGAGTTGGACTAAGGATGACAGAGATTTCTTGACATCATAAGGAGCATTTTAATTTTCTCATTTCACTAACTTGAATAGGAGAAAGACTTTCTATCCCATTCCTTAATTTTTGGCAGGCTGTCAGCTATTTTCTACAGCTCTAGTTATTGGGGTACAGCTCGGTGTTTGAAATTAAGTAGAAATTTTATTTATGTCTTTGGAATGTCTAGCTAAATGTCTCTAAGTATGGCACTTCTCTGTAAATTGGAATGAAACCTCAATCTTTTCTACATAGAAATCGGGCAAAGAAAATTAACGAGGCAATATTTAGTCATTTTTTAACTTCCTTCAGTTATGAGTAACATAAATAATAAAGTTAAGTAGGTTAGTCTTACCATAGAGATCCTAATTCTTAATGTTTTGGGCTCATATATATGACTAATAACTCAGAGGAGGTTTTGATGAGAGACCTAAAGCATGCTGAATTATACTATAAGAGATGGTTTTCTGATTTGTAAGGTAATTTGGAAAGGTGTCATTCTGATTAAAAGAATAAAAGGCTTTTCTGATTAATGAGGTACAAAAGGAAATTCTTTCAATATCATGAATAAGTCAATGCATATTATGCGCATATTAGGTCTACTTAGTGTTTTTCAATGAATAAGAAACATGATTGGCTGTACAGTGCTATTTTCAGACATTCACTGTAGTCATAATTTCTTTATATTATAGAAATCAGGAACAGGATAAGCCAAATCACTGGTTCAGTATGCTAAATTAGCATGTTCGGCATAATTTATGGAAAACAATTTTCAAAGATGCAAGCATGTCTTTGTTCTCTTGAATTTCCTCAACCAAACTTCCCATTCTTTTCCAAATATCTGAAATTTCAGATTCAATTTTATTTTCATTTTTTTCTTTTTCTAGACAATTCTAGCAGTCTGAATAATATAGAGAGAAATTTCAAGAAGTACCACAAAGTAACACTTCTCTAAAGACTCCTCTTCTGCTGTTTGTCAATTTGTTTTCTTTTCCTTCTATTTGCATAGTAACTCCCACTATTAGATTCATTAGAAATTAGGCATAAAGGCAAAATAATTACCTTAAAAGGTAAAATATACACAGTGATAAAGAAGACATTGATACTGGTATGTTCCTTGCATCTTTCTAGCTTTATATCATTTTTTGTATATTACTTTTGGTGAAACAAAAATATATGATAATATACATCATTTACCTTTAAGGAATTTCTCACAAAACAATCTAATATACCTGAACCACTCTATTATGACCAATTAAAGAAAGCTAATAAGAAACTGAAAAATATATATAACAGTTTCAAATATGGATGATACAGATGGTAGCCAAGACAAGAGGGCTCTTGGGGGAAGGAGTTTATGAGTCTAGTTTATGCATGGCAGTGGCTCAAGTTGGGTGTTGGATAGCTGTATAAGGGAAGAATGGGTGTACTGAGGTTGCCATTGAATCGATATAAAAGTGGTAAAATAGCCGGGCATGGTGGCGCATGCTTGTAATCCCAGTACTTGGGAGGCAGAGACCGGAGGATCCGGGTTCGCGGCCAGCCTCAGCTACTTAGTGAGGCCTCCGCAACTTTGTGAGACCCGGTTTCAAAATAAAGGATAAAAAATAGGGCCAGGGGCGTAGCTTGGAGGTAGAACGCCCCTGGGTTCACTCCCCGGTACCGCAAAAAAAAAAAAAAAAAAAAAAGTGGTAAAATTCTGAGTAGGGGAAGCCAGGGTACCACTTTGAGCATGTCAAGTCCTGAAAGAAAGTCTTAAGTTTACTCAGCATTCATCAAAAACCCACATACAGAGGATTTGGAAAGATGTGTGGGTATAACCAAAGAAAGAGAATCAAAAGGTTAATGTGGATTGTTTTTAGATTTTCAGCTTATTCTAGGATTAATCCAAGTATATTTATCTGTCTTCCTTTCCACTAGCCAATTTTCAGGCACTTTGGTGTGGAGATAGAACAAAATTAGATATTTTTCTACATATTCCCATGTATTCTACCACTTTAATTATACTTCAGCAGAGAGACCCACAAGCAGAGCCAATTGAGCTATCACATCTTTTCAACAGCCCGGGTAGTTCCTGCTCACTAACTGGAATTCCTTTACCCTGTCAACTTACACACCTGCAAGAGGTTTGGAGCATATAATGGTTTTGTTAAATAGTTTCAAAACTGTCTTGGGAAAATGCACCCACTAGTAGTCTCCCAACAAAAAACTTTTCTCAGGTGTAGGTATACACTTTGTTTGGAATATTTTAGCTTCTCAGATTCATGTTTTACTTCATAGAATTTAGTTTTAACATATTTGGGTAAGTATTTTCTGTCCAATATTTATTATATTTTGTTTATATATACTTGTTTTATTCTACATTTAAATAGATGCAAATAAGTGAAGGTTCTTGATATCATGAAGTCTTGGGAATTTCCAATGATGAGAAGTCATGATAAAGCTAATTAGACAAGCTTAGATCAGAACGGTTTCAACAAAATACCTTCATTTCACACTAAATTTACCCAACCTTGTATTTATTCTTTTTATTAGTCTTAAAAACCTTAATTTCTCCAGTTGGATATGAATTAAACACAATGCAAAAGAGAGCCTAAAGATACAGCAAATGTCCTTTTATTTTGTTGGGCAGTACTGGAGGTTGAACCCAGGGCCTTGTGCATGCTAGTCAAGCACTCCACCCTTGAGCTACATCCCCAGCCTGGAGCACATGTCCTTTTAAGGCACACTTTTTTCCCCAGGTCGGTTTCCAGGTCTTCTATCCTAGTCTTCACCTGTTAATTTAGAGTGTTCACATTTGTGTTAAATTGAGAAAAGGTGAAGTTCTAATGATTGAGAGTCAATCATTCAGACATTGGCGAAAAGAAAAATTCTGTCTGGGTCATGTTCTAGGTCATTGAATTTAGCATAGAATAAGAGGTTATTTTGTATTCAAATAATAGCTATATCTGATTTCTCTTCATGTCATACACTGATGAGGGTTGGACATTTCGTAAGTACAATTTTTGTACTTGCTGTGTTCCCATACTTAATTCCTCCTGAAGACAAAACACAAGCACCGAATCGTTGATTCCAACACATAGCCCAGGGCTACCACTTCCCTCTCCACAGCTAAGGGAACCTGAGCATTTGTTAGGAGCAATGCAATTAGAATTTCTTTCATAGACTTTCCTGAAAACCCAATAAAAAGAAATAGAAAGGAGAGGCTGAGCCTATTACATTTACTGTAGGCCAATAGCCTGGTTTCTATTAAGTTTGACAGTATTTATTTTTTGAAGCTAGAATAATGTACTATAAAACTATGGTTGTAAATATTTTTTCTAAAATATCAAATAATATGCAAAGCTGAAATAATAATTAAATGGATGAAAAGTGACAAAACCCAAGTTCTTCTCCTCAACTGCTAAGCCTCAGACGTTCCATTGAGTCGACAGATACTGATACGTCCTCTCTCATGGTCAAGTTTTTTGGTTCCTAAGTTTAAGACTCTATTTTCAGCCCATGGTGGCATAGCAATTGTATTTAATTATTTTAGGAGAAAGTGAGTATTTCTATCATCATCTTTTAAGGAAATTCATATGAGTTTCCCCCCCTCAAAATTTAATAACATTTTCAGTGTAATGAGTAAACTGTTCTAAAGTGTTGTCACTTATAAAATAATTTTCCCATATGATATACCCAAATTTTAGGTTCTGTCCCAAACTTAACGTTTCTCTCCTACATATTCTCCTTTGATAGCTGGTTATGTGGAAAAAATGTTATGTTTTTCTCTTATGTTTCTCTAAAGTAGAATGATTTTTTTTCCATGAATAAAATCTTAGTCCAATGTTCCCAGTAAGAGCCTGAACAAGTAATCTTGGTATGTTGGAGAACTTCAAGTTCCCTTATGGGCAGAATTTCCTCACAAATGTAGCAAAATCATTGCTCATACTTTCCAGGTTTTTTTCTCTTTTTTAAATGGAGGACTTGAAACTACTAAATCTGATTTTTTTCTTATAGACTCCATTAATTATAATACATACTTGAGGACTTTAAGCTTTGTAGTTATTAAACTTGCTTAACTATTACTGCTGATATTACCTTTTAGGCAAATGGTATTCATTTAAATTTGGGTTTTGTGAATTTGTGATTTTACAAGAACCCTTTGGCTTTAGGAGGAGGATGAGAACATCTCTGGATTCTTTCACCCCCTTTTTAACTGTAGGGCTCAGTGTACTTTCCACTGAAGGAGTGAGCATCGTCAACTACTTAACACAAGCTATCGGAAAAATCCCTGAACTTTGTATGGACAGAATAATTGCACACAAATGCATTCAGGAATCCTATGGAAAATATAGTGCTGTTAACTGGCATGGTTACAGCACAATTTAGCAAGTATGTTAGAACAAATTACCCCCTTTAACCGTGAGCCATTCTGTTTCACGCTTTTTAATGAAGGCCTGTGCCACACACTAGAATACTTCTCACCTCATTACGACTCATAAAAAGCAATGATCCATTCAAAGGCTCCTCATATCTCCCATATGAGCGGTAAAGGGCTTCGCCTCTGATTCTGGCAGGAGGACTTGAGGCTTCTTCACAGCCTGCCTTTGAAGTAGATCATTAGAATGTTTACTAGAAAAAAGAACTAAAAAAATTATCTGTGTAATCTCACTGCTGTCATGTGTTAATGTTCTATCCTTCCCTCACAATCAAAACAAAACAAAGCAAACAAAACCAAACCCAAAGACAGCTCTGTCCTTACTTAGAAAATATAGGAGCTTTACAAGACTCTCAGTGCTATTTTTCTCCTTCTCAGTATTCACAAAATATTTTCAAAGAAATGCTAAAGAGCAGGAAGAATTTAATGGACCACTGAAATACAGAGTATGGATTCAATAAAGCGGCAGGCCCAGAAGCAAGCTGATAGGCCACTTTAGAAGAAACAGTCCAATTTTTGAATTAAATGACCTTTCCACAGAGTGCCATCAAAAGGAAAAAAAGTTGATTAGCCTTGGAAATGACATTATATTGGTCACTGATTAATACAAATTCTCATTTAGACCAAAATACTTTTCCCCCATTAGTTTCAGTACAACATGTAATATTGTGTAAGATATATTGTGTATGTTCAATATAATTTTAGTTTAATACTCACTTTTAGATAGGGGTAGTGAGGGGGAAGGATCAATTATTTCATGATTTGGTTGTTGTTTTCTTGTGAAGACACTGCAGGGCTAATCCAACCACATAATTGTGGGTGTGTGAGTGTGTATGTATATACTTTTAAGATCTGACTTGGTAATAAGAATAATAAAAAAAAGCATATGGAACAGAAAGGGCATATCCAAAAATATTGTTTTAGCACAGTTACAGTCTTTCAACTAGCAGGAGAAATAGTTGTTCATCTCCATGACATAAGAATTTCCCATTTGGCCATTAGCATAGCAGTGCACAACAGCACAGCAAAGTTTGCAATTCAGAAAATAAAAGCCCATACCAGGTATTAAAATAGTTTGAAAGCGGAGAGCTAACATCTAAATTCCATAATGTAACAAAACACTGAAATCTGACACATGGTCTAAATTTAAATGATGTTTAGAATCAATTCCTTTGTAGGAAAATGACATTTAATGTAAACTCTTTGGTGACATTCCCAACTTTTCTTTAAGGTGTCTCTGAGAATGAATCTGATCGCCTGATGCAGTGCTGTCAGACCCTACCAAACACTTAAGTTGAGCAGTTTCTAAATTAAATTGGTATTCTCCAGGCGCTTTCCCTGAAACACAAGCTCGGGTCGGATCACAGTCACAAAGCTACAAGAGGGAAATGTTGGTACTGTACTTTAATAGGCTCGAGGAAGCACGTGCTCTACGAGACCAGTCGACCCCAGCAATAATAACTGCACAGCTTTGTTTCATTTGAAAACATAAATCTGTACACACATACTTACTTAGACATATATCCATGTATATAGGAAAAAAAGTTCAGCTAATAATAAAAGAAAGGATGAACATTGGCACTGTGGATGTTGACAGCATTATGCAAACTTTTCAATATTCCCTTGCATGCTCGACTTTAACTTTTGTTTATAAATTCCACTTAGACATAATTTACAACTTCTGTTAACTTAAGCTGGGTTCTGTTAAATCTGTCTAAAAAAATCAGCCCAGAGAGCTTTGAGATGTTACAAATATATCTAGATATCAAACATTGAGCTGTGCAAATTATATCCACTTTGGAAACTCTGCGTTTGTATTTATGTACATAATATATTTTAGTTCTGATGTTTTAAAATGATGAAGCCAGCCTTGCTTCCCCCCGCCCTCTGTTTTCCAACCATTGCTGTCATATCTATGAAAGAGTCTTAGGAACCCAAGACAAGTAAAATGAGAAGTTCTGGAGGTTGTCACTATTTAACAACACTTTGTAAGATGATTTGGGGAGGAAAAAAAATACAAAGGTCAAGCAAAACTTCTTGCAAACTACCTGAAGTTTGTAATTTCATTCTAGTACAATTTAAAGACTCCCCATGGTTAAATATGGTATAAAATTTTGTATCTGTTATTTCATCCATGTATAGTTAGTGCAGAGATCTGACCTTCTCATCTTCCTTTAGGAATAGTTAGAAATGTCAGTCAATCTAGATTAAAAGAAAAAGGCAAATCCCACCTCTTTATTTACTCACTCCAGTTAAGTTGCTTTCAAGATCAAAGGCAGAAATTGAAGCTCTTTTTAGTGTCTGGATTTTAAAATAGCAGAAGAGCAAAACATTCAGCTTCAGTTTTCCTTTCCTTACTTTCTTTGAATAGGCTAAATTTCCCTCTCTGCAGAGAGAGCACACTTTGCAAGCAGCCTATGTTCACAATACGCTTTGGTCAAAGTGAAGAATTCCTAACTCAGGATGGGAATTGAAGGGATCAGATGAAAGGTAAAATAATGGAGAATAAAATATTTTGAGCCTATTTACATGAAATAGTTTTTGACTATGAAAGTATGGGTATAAATGAGCAATGTGTGCATGTATGATGTTGCTACCCTGACATATATAAAAATGTATAATTACAATGCACCAATAAATGAACATAAAAAAGAAAGTATGGGTATAAATCAAGTATTAATGTAAAAAGGGGAGGGTCAGATTCCACTGAGTTTTCTTTCCCAGCAGTAGAGAAGAGTAGTTGACCAAAAGGTATACATTGGTAATTTTATTCAGGAGCAAACTCTACACTTCGATCAGGTTTAAAAGCAGAATCATATTGATTGATAGATTATTCTTTTCCCTCCTGTTTATTTGCTGCTGTCTCTCATTTTCCAATTATAATTCAGCTCAGGACTGAATGTGTGGATGATCAAGGAGAAGCATTTTAGCTGGACTCGATTAAGAAACTCCAGCCCTTTGTTTGCAAAATATTCTTTAAGAGTTCAGGTCAGGATTTTGTACCCAGTCCAGTCCTATGACCTGTATACTCTCCCAGGTCTTATTACTCATTCCCATAGCTGCAGCTGCCATCTGTCCTACCTATGATTTCCAAAACGATGTTTCTAGGTCACATAAGTCTCCCAGGCTCTTAACTTCTCTTCCTTCTTGAATGCCTTACAATCTCATCCATCACTAATCTTTTGTGATTTTTATTTCCTAAATAACTGACATATAATGCCCTGTGCAAATCACTACCTTCTCTCCTAGACTCCAGGCAGCAGCCTCCTGGTCTGGCAACGATGGCATATGGATGAGATGCTGGTGGTAACAACTGGGTGGGGTGACTGCAGGTCAGGGTGACTTTTTCCTTTTTTCCTGGCTATGCAGTATCACCTCAGCAACAGCTCTTTCCCCTTGTGGCAATGGGCTCCATCCAGCCTCATTGCATCCCCACTTAGATACAATCAGGGTCTTTTGGCCAGAGTCCCTCCCTTAAAGCTTCCAGGTTCTAATAATCCTTTCTTCTTTTTGTCCCTGCTTTCTGAAGTTACTATCTCCCATTGCCTAATGGTTGTGAAGTGATTCCTAAATCTCCTTGTTAGAATAACCAGGTTCCTCTGGACCCTGACTCATTCACCCTCTTTGCTTCAGACAGATTGGCTTTCCTAAGTTCCTCAGACTACTATGATTCTACTTCCTGATTTTACTGTATTTGGTTCTTTCCCCCAGGAATTTTTCCTGTCCTTGTTCTTCCTCCATCTCTCTCACCTCTAACCTCTCAGCTTTGCCTAGATAACTCCTGCTGAAATGCCACTCTGTCGGGGAGCCTTTCCTGACCCTGTACATCAGCTTGAATCTATGCTCATCTGTCATTCTTTCCTAAAACTGATCACATCACTGTCCAATGTCCATCTTCCCTTCTGACTTTAATTAAGCAGCAAGAGGGCAGAGAATGCATCTTGATATTGCCCACTACCAGCTTCAGTACCAAGCACATTTTAGGCAATCAATATTGATTAATTATTTATTAAATTTAGCTTTTTATAATAAACTATTGGGTAGAGTTTTCAGCAAAGGATATAATTTTCAGTTTTTTCTCATTTTAGAAATTGCATATATATGGGCAAAGAGATAATAGATGCTTTTTTTCTTTGTCATGAAGGGACTTTAGTTTCCTAATAATTGCCTTCAGGGCTCTTTCTTGGTGCCAACTTGCTCTAAATAAATACATTTCCTAAGCAAAAACTGTGTCAAGGAAACCTCATTTCCTTTCCAACCTATGACTCCCCTTGCACCTCTCCTCTGTAGACATCTGGAGCTGCCCCTGCATTTGCCTTTGGACTTTAATTTCCCACCTGACTGCTCTTTCCTTTATCTGCTATTTCAGGGATTCTGGTTCATGGATTTTTGTTGTTGTTGTTCGTTCGTTTGTTTTTCTAGAGTCAATTCAGCATGAAGAGATATATTTGATTCAAATGAAGAATGTTTTCTTGTTGGCCACCTCAAAAAATGACTTTCTGCTGATAGAGTCCAAGGATTAAAAAAAAAGTACTTACCCAGCCATGTTGGTACATGCCTGTAATCCTGATTTTTGGGAGGCTGAGATGGGAGGATCGCAGGTTGAAGGCCAGTCTCTACAACTTAGTGAAACCCTGTTTCAAAATAAAATGGGGCTGGGGGTGTAGCTCAGATGTAGAATGCCCCTGGGTTTAATCCCCAGTACCCAAAACAGAAAAAAATACTTACCAAATTGTTAATATTTCTACCTTAATGAGACTATCCAAGAAAATATTCCTTGTGCCTCTAAAAAAGTGATTTTATGACTGTGGTCAGAATTTTCATGCAAACCTGTAATATGGATGACTTTGGTCTTCTGCAGCCCCCTGTTCTCTTTCCCCACACCATGTGTACTGATCTGCCCAAGCCCATCACTGCCTCAGGCTGCGGAGAGTGCCCTCCTAGGCAGTAACTGTCCTGGGAGTATTAGCTCCAGCCCTGCCCAAATAAGTTACCCATTTTGCCCCATCTTCTCTCAAGAAAACTAAATGAAAAAACTAATACATTCTAATGGACCAGTGGGTGCTAATGACTAAGGAAGTCAATTTTAAGTAAAATATACATTTGAACAAATTAGCATTTTCTAACATCACTATGCCTTAATTGTGTCTTTTGAATGGGATGTGACTCTCTTTCAGAACAAATAGCAGATACTTAATATCTCTGTTGTCTTTATTAAGTATTGCATAATAATGTCACCCCAGACTTAATTTGCATTGTCTTAACCCAAAGAAGAAATTCAACTTTTTTCTTTTTCTTTTTCTTTTCTTTCTTTCTTTTTCTTTTTTTTTTTTTTTAGCTCTTTGGGGCCCAAAGTAGCCTCTGGAGCTGGTGCAAATCTTTACCTTCTTTTCCTTTCAATGAAGTCAGCCCAGAAAAAGAACCTTGAGTACATTTACTAATATTTGCTTTCTACAAAGCTCCTCTCTTAGTCTCCCTGAGTCTGCTTAGCGGAAGAAATGTTTTCATAATTTAATCACTTACTCATCTGCTACTATGTGCCAGGGAATGTTCCTATATTCTCTCATGTAATCCTAGTAGCATTGCAAACTGAGTATTGCATTATCTTTGAGGGAATTGAGGATTAGGCTGGCTAAATAATTTCTCAAAGTTACATGGTGAGTTAAGTAGACCAACTGGAATTTGGACCCAGACTCCCTTTGACTCAAACTCTTTGACCCTCTTACTCCTTCTATGATGTCACTGTCTCTTTATTTTTCAGGTGTACAGTTTGATTGACAACTAACCATACAACTTATTTAAAAATATCTTTTAGCTTAGCTTTCTGGTAGGGCTCAAGATCATTTGGTGGAATTTTGGCCAAACTCTTATCTGCAAATCCAAGTATCTGTTGCTGACATTGTTAAAGATAGGGCTTTGGAGCCGGGTGTGGTGGCGCAGGCTTGTAATCCCAGCACTTGGGAGGCTGAGACAGGAGGATTGCAGGTTCATGGCCAACCTCAGCTACTTAGTGAGGCCTTCTGCAACTTAGTGAGACCCTGTTTCAAAATAAAGAATAAAAAATAGGGCTGGGGGTATAGCTCAGAGGTAGAATGCCCCTGAATTCAATCCCCAGTATGCAAAAAAAAAAAAAAAAGATAGGGCTTTGGTAATTTTATATACCCTGATGTTTTATACAATAAATCAATTTTTGTTCTGAATGGTTTTGATGAGAATAAGCAGACCATTTGCCTGCTACTTTTAGTCCGATCTCAGTAATCTATTATGGAAACAAAGCAACAAAATTCCTATAAGCCTATGTAGCATGTAAACCCTGTAAACCCTCTGTTGCTCTGTGGTGTGTAAAAACACATTGGTGGGATATGTTTCAAAATTGGATTTCAAAGGCATTTGCCAAATTTAGGACTTATTTTGAAATTGGTAGAGTTTTAGATAAAAATTAAAGTTCATTTCTAGTAATTCCAGTAATTTGTACCTGGGCAGGAATTTAGATTCATGAAGTTGTAACAAAATGCCAAATACTGACTGAAGTCCCCGGTGAATTTCAAACAGGAGGCAGTGGTCTGCTAAAACTGGTTTACACTCTCAAGAGCAGATTGTGATGGCACACGTGGGTAATCCTAGTTCTTGGAAGATGAAGACAGGAGGGTCACAGGTTCGAAGCCAGCCTCAGCAATTCAGCGAGGCACTCAGCAACTTACTGAGACCCTGTTTCCAAATAAAAATAAAAATAGGGCGAGTGGTATAGTTCAAAAATAGAATGCCCCTCAGAGTTGGCACTGATTCAATCACCAGTATCAAAAAAAGAGCAGATTGTTAAAAGATTCGAGAATTTTGTGAACTTATTAAAGGCATCCATTACTAAAAATTGGATTATATAAACTTCCAATTAAATAAATTACATGTAAAGGAAAGGTGTAGCTCAGTGGCAGAAAGCTTGCCTAACATATGTGAAGCCCTGGGTTTGATCTCCATTACCGCAAACAAAAAAAAGATAATACTCAAAATTCGTTACTTTCTAATTAATTTACAATGTTATCTATCATTTCAAGGTTATTTATATATATTGTGTCTGTATGATGGAAACACTTCACAATGGTGTGCTAGTGCATATCTCTTCCAAACAGTTCAAGAGCATTGGTAGCTTGAATTCTGTCATAGTGGGAGTACACGGACCATGGAAATCAGCAAACACTGAGAATTAAGCCTTGATCTATTCTGTTCTGTTCTGTTTTGTTTTGTTTTGATGGACTAGACTTAAGAAAATGGTGGAAGAAATGTTAATAATGGAGTTCAAACTTGAAAGCATGTTGTATCTGTAGCTGCTTCATTGTGAAGAGTACAAAAATTGGGTGACATATCCTAGTATTTGCAAACTATTATCCAGTTCAGCAAAGGAGGTGTTCACGTCATTGATGAATGGGTAAAATTCCAACATACTTTCTCCATGTTTACTTTCAACTTGCTTGTTAAGGTAAATGAAAATATTAGCCAATATTCATGTTGGAACTACATTCATTCATCAGTTACAAATAGGGATTATGGATTTAAGAATTTGGCAAAATTCAACAAAAACCTTTTGTAAGAATAACTTGGAGCCGGGTGTGGTGGCGTATGCTTGTAATCCCAGTACTTTGGGAGGCAGAGACCGGAGGATCCGGGTTCGCGGCCAGCCTCAGCTCTCTCTCTCTTTCTCTCTCGCTCTCTCTCTCCCTCTCTCTCTTTCTCTTTCTACTTAGTGAGGCCCTCTGCAACTTCGTGAGACCCGGTTTCAAAATAAAGTATAAAAAATAGGGCCGGGGGTGTAGCGCGGAGGTAGAACACCCCTGGGTTCAATCCCCAGTATCGCAAAAAAAAAAAAAAAAAGAATAACTTGGTTGCTGGGCATGGTGGTGCATGCAGGTTCAAGGACAGCCTCAGCAACTTAGCGTGGCCCTCTTTAACTTAGTGAGACCCTGTGTCAAAATAAAAAAATGGGGCTCAGAGGTAGAATTTCCTGGGTTCAATCCCTAGTAACACACACACACACACATACATACACA
>PVJS01023664.1:0-29367 GCA_004027185.1 Glis glis
TGTGTGTGTGTGTGTGTGTGTGTGTGTGTGTGTGTGTGTGTGTATGCAAGGAAGAAATTGAAATGACAGCATGCCCCCCATTGACCTGGGCACCTCCACATGGTAAGATAATGGGTGAATGGGCAGCTTTCTTTTCTCTCATTTGTCTGTATTTCTTTCTTTTTTTTTTTTTTTGCAGTACCGGGGATTGAACGCAGGGGTGTTCTACCTCCGCGCTATGCCCCCGGCCCTATTTTTTATACTTTATTTTGAAACCGGGTCTCACAAAGTTGTGGAGGGCCTCACTAAGGAGAGAGAGAGAGAGAGAGAGCTGAGGCTGACCTCGAACCTGGATCCTCCAGTCTCCGCCTCCCAAAGTACTGGGATTACAAGCATGCGCCACCACGCCCGGCTGTCTGTATTTCTTAATTCTGCTGCAATGAACGGCACTGCCTTCATAGCAGAGAACCTCGTGAACTGCTTCTGAAAATGTTTCTGTAAGAGAATGTGAGGTCGTTTGTCCCGCCGGGTAGACATGGGAGCCTCATGAAGAGCTCTCAACCTCTCCCAGGTGGGCGGGTGTCAGGTTCGCAGCCCCCGCTCCCTCCCGCCACCCTGGATCCTTGCGGCCTGACAAGCGGGGCTTCTTCGGTACCCTCGACCTGGCATCTGGGGAGAACATGGGTAAATTTGTTGAAAGGGTGAGCAGCATTTGGGGACGAGAGAACTGAAGAGCAAGTGCTCTTGTGCGTCTGATGATGGCGAATCTCGCTGCATCTCCAGGATGCACCGGGACTGTGAGTTTTTAGAAATCAACACCCAAGCTGCCAAGGGGACGCTGCCCTTGAGCATCACTGAACCAGTGACGGTCCTCAACACCAGGCCCTGGGCGTAGGTGATGAAGGACTGGTTACTCCGGCAAATGGCCACTGAACCGGGGTCAGAGACGAGCTGGGCAGTAGAAGCCCACACTGCAGGCCGGGCAGGACCCTCGGCCGGGAACAAAAGATGTGCAGTAGCAGGCGAACTCATTTCCAAGTCACTCATTCTCTTTGTCTGTATTTGGAAGTCAATGTATTAAAACTGAGTTTAAAGCCACACCCTGGAGCTCACATACAGTCTGCAGAGGGGTCAGAGGTCTCAAGAGGAGAGACATTGCACTTGTTAACATTAGCATGACAGCTAGCCAGGCATGGTGGTGCGTGCCTGTAATCCCAGGTTCAAGACCAGCCTCAGTAACATATCGAGACTCTCAGCAACTTAGCAAGACCCTGTTTCCAAACAAAAAAATAAAAAGGGCTGGAGATGCAGCTCAGAAATAGAATGCTCCTGGGTTCAATCCCCAGTACCCCCCCCCCACACACACACTGTTAGCATGACAGCTAATGAGAAAATTTTAAAGATTGAGGCTAGCTGGGCATGGTGATACATGCCTGTAATCCCAGTACTTGGAAGGCTGAGACAGGAGGATCACAGGTGCAAAGCCAGCCTCACCAATTTAGTGAGGTGCTCAGCAACTTAGTGAAACCCTGTTTCCAAATAAAAAATTAAACAGGGCTGGGGGTGTAGCTCGGAAGGAAAATGCCCCTGGGTTCAGTCCCCAGCACCACACACACACACACACACACACACACACACACACACACACACAGATGAGGGCTATAATTTACCCCTAATTGGGGGAAGTACCTCCTTCTGTTCATGCATTTTAAATAAATAAATAAAATGTAAATGTTACATATTAGGGACAAATAGATAAATATTTTAGTAGATGAATACATAAATAAAATAACCGAGCAAGCCAACGTGTCATGTAAAAGAGGAGGAGGCAGGACGCCTGCCCTTCCCTGGCTCTGAAGCGCCGCACGCGAGCTGTGATTCATGCAAGTCCCGCTTTCCACAATGCTAAGCTCGAGTTCACATCATGAATAAAGGGTTTGCATCCGTCCTGGAGTGGGAGACAGGGCCCTCTCCTGCTGCTGCTGCATCCATCAACACCCTTAATCATCCTCCATCGGTGGAGGTTTATCATCTTCCAGTTACTCTATTAGTCACTCTGCTATTAGGAGGGCAAGAAGCATTTCATTTTTATGTTGCCTGATCATATCTTTCAGTCAGAAAGCATCATTAAAGAACCACAGCGGACAAGCCAGGGATCTGCCACTCGGCAGGACGCGCCGATGGCACGCTAATGGGAGGTCACCGTGCTCAATGGGATCGCGCTGAATACCATCACCTCACATACCTCGTTCTGCAGGGGTCTTAATTGCAATCCCAAAGATGTTAAACGAAAGCACTGAACATATGTTTACAGCCTATTTAGCAAAGCATGCACAGGGCTATGTATAAATGCTTATGCAGAAATAGAGCTGAACTGGGGAACTTTGGGAGAGGACAGTAGAAGGAAACCGTGGAAGGGGATGGCAGCCAAGTTCTGCAAGAAAAGGGAGATGTTATCAAGACTCACTGGGGCAGAGAGTGTTCAGTTAGACTTCAAAGGGGAAACCACTCTTGCCCTCAACGGGAGCAATGTTAATCACTCATAAGGTAAGCACGTGAAAGGATCATTATTCAACAAGGGAAGGAAAATATAACCACCATGAGGTATCACCACCCACCCACTCAAAGGGCTAAAATAAAAAGGACCAGCCGCCCCCCGTGCTGGTGAGGATACGACGCAACTGAAAACCATGAGGATGCAAAGAGACTGCAGCCCTGGAGAGCAGTCGGGCATTCCTACGCACGTTCACGCCGGGCGTGGTGGCGCACACCTGCAATCCCAGTACTTAGGAGGCTCAGACAGGCTGAGACTTGGGAGGATCGCAGGTTCGCGGCCAGCCTCAGCAACTTAGTGAGGCTCTCAGCAACTTAGTGAGACCCTGTTTCCAAATTAAAAAAAAATATATAGGGCTGGGGGTATAGCTCAGAGATAGAATGCCCCTGGGTTCAATCCCCAGTACCACAAAAGAAAAATATATCACACTCTACCCCATGAATATGTACAATTATTACGTGTGAATTAAAATTTTAAAAATGTATGTCCACAAAAAGTCCTGTAAAAGATTGTTGACTGCAGCTTTACTCACTTAAAAATTGAAAATGACCCAGTGTTAATCCATATAAGAATGGATAAATAATCCATGTGTATTCGTACCATGAAATACTACTCAGTAATAAAAATAAAGGAACTTCTAATCCATACAGCAACAAGAATAAATGTGACAGACATAAGGTTGTGCAAAAGAAGTCCGAGAACATGACAGCTGATCTATAAGGATATAACGCAGAGTAATATTTGGGTCTGGAGAGGAGCAGACTTGAAGGTCCATATGAGAGACCCTTCTGGATGATTAAACATGCTCTATACCATAACAGGCATTTGGGTTATGTAGTCTTCAACATTTGTTAAACTCATTAAACTATACATTTAAATTTGTGCAGTTTACTCTCTGTAATTACACAACAATACAAATTTGCAAAGGTGTAAGCCCCAGCCAGGTGCATGGTGATGCACACTCGTAATCCTAGTACTTGGGAGGCTGAGACAGGAGGATTGCAGGTTCAAGGACAGCCTCAGCAAGTAGCAAGACTCAGCAACCAAGCGAGACTCAGCAACCAAGCGAGATTCAAAACAAAAAACTAAAATAGGGCTTGGGGGAAAGCTTGGAGGTAGAATGCCCCTGGGTTCAATCCCCAGTACCACGGAAGGAAGGAAGAAAGGAAGTAAGAAAAGAAGGAAGGAAGGAAGGAAGGAAGGAAGGAAGGAAGGAAGGAGGGAGGGAGGGAGGGAGGAAGGAAGGAAGGAAGGAAGGAAGGAAGGAAGGAAGGAAGGAAGGAAGGAAGGGCCCCAAGACTGGTAAGAAACTGAGAGCTACAGAGATGAGCCAAATGAAAAACTAAAAACCTTCCTAGGCAAACATGCAGAGTTTTGGAAGGAAGCTATTTTCCTGGGAATACAGATAATAAAGTCCTCCTTATTAGAAATCTCAGCTTTGACAATTTGCCAGACCAGAGACTTGAGATCGAAGGTCCAGAAACAAGCAAGCACAAAGCGCGCTCCTCGTACAGACCAGGAAGTTCAAGAACAGTGGGAAAAAGCAAGTACGGTCGGCAGGAAGTATTGTGTGCGGGGAAAGCAAACTCCAAGTCAACAAGGGTAAACCCCACTCTCTCCGCCATGTCAGACTAATTGTCTTGGTAATCCCTCTGCGCTCCCTCCCATGACGATCGTCAATATTTGACTTGAACTAATTCTATAGCAAACTCTGCTGAGTTCTCATTCCGTTGGGCAGACTCAGTCATTTCTGGCTAATCTTAATGTTGTCTTCATTAAGTCCTAAGTTAAACAGAACTAAAAGCTAATGATCATTGAGGATTTTACTAGTTGCCAGACATTGTGCTAAGTACTCCACATGCATTAATTCATTTGTTACATTAATTAATTTGTTTTGTAATTCATGTGTTAATCTTGTTCTACCGGTGAAGTAGGTATCGGCAGCAGAATTCCTGTTTCACAGGTGACAAAAAAGAGGCTCAATGGGGTTAAAAGTTATTGAGCTGGGTCAGGCGCGGTGGTGCATGCCTTGGGAGGCTGAGACAGGAGGAGAACAGGTTCAAAGCCAGCCTCAGCAACTTAGGGATACTCTTAGCGGCTTAGTGAGACCCTGTTTCTGGGGTGTAACTCAGAGGTAAAATGCCCCTGGGTTCAATCTCCAGTACCAAAAAAAAAAAAGTTACTGAGCTGGAAGTGAGAAGCTAGATTTAAACCCAAGTCCCAGGCAGGGACCTCTGAGGTGACTCTCTAACCACAGAGTTCTATCACCTCTCTTAAAGTATTTTTCAAAGTGAATGGATGCTACCCAACCACTGGAAAATCAAGGAGACTCTACAACCCCTACATTACATGTGAATGTCCAGGAAACATGGAGAAAGAAGTTGTAACCAGCCGGGGCAGAGAAAGTTGTGCACACTCCCCAAGGCCCCATTCATTTATTCATTCAACAGCACTTAAGAGCCTGCCCTGTGTCTCATTTAGCAATACAATGCATATACATTTCATATGGAAGGTCTTCATCCTCCTGTATTACTTTGACATTACTTTCTATTTGTTTATATTTATTTATTTATTTTTATTTATTTATTTATTTATTTATTTATTTATTTATTTACTGTCAGTACTGGGGATTGAACCCAGGGGCATTCCACCACCTCCCAAGTACTGGGATTACAAGTGTGCGCCACCACGCCCAGCTTATCTTTTTTTTTTTTTGCGGTACTGGGGATTGAATGATTGAACGCAGGGGCATTCTACCGCTACACCCCCGGCCCTATTTTTTTATACTTTATTTTGAAACCGGGTCTCACCAAGTTGCGGAGGGCCTCACTAGGTAGAGAGAGAGAGAGAGAGACAGGGAGAGAGAGAGAAAGAGAGAGCTGAGGCTGGCCGCGAACCGGGATCCTCCGGTCTCCGCCTCCCAAAGTACTGGGATTACAAGCGTGCGCCACCACGCCTGGCTTGTTTATATTTAAAAAAGATAATTCACTGTGTTGTCCTCCTCCATCTTTAGTTTTGGTGTACATTTCTTCCAATTACCTTTATAGTTTAAATTTATATACTAAATATATTTTTTTTCTTCTAGGGCAATAAAAAAAAGTCCCACTGTGTGTTAGGCATTGCTTGCCACTGACAAAAGTAGATTTGAGAACCAAAAATGATTGCACCACATTTTGCAACACTCTACTCCAAAATGCGCTTGTAGACAACGAAGCAGCAAAGTGTCACGTGAAGGCTGACATCTCTTTTAGAAGGCTGGGAACACAAATGTCGTGTCAGTGCAGAATAAGCAAAAAATGGACAGAGGGGCGGCCACCGATGACCTGGTAGAAGGCTGAATTCCCACACCTGCTCCAGCGTCCACCTCCGCATGCCAAACAGTTTCATCAGGCTCTATGATTACCTCGTAATGTAGAAATTGATCATTAATCAGTGTTGCCTAAGCAACGCGCTTAGAATAATACATTAAGACAGGCTCCTCGATAACAAGGCTCTGGGAAACTGCTGGCACATTAACATTGACCGATTGCTGAGAGGCAGCTCTCGGGGGTGAAGGGGGGACGCAGAATGGATGACAAGAGGATCCAAAAGCCAATACTCCCAGACGGGCAGAACTGACGAGACTGCACAAAGAGAATGCAGAATAAACGCCATGGAACGGCGGTGTCACACGCTGAAGCAGAGAGAGCAGGACTAGGTTCCAGCTACGCCACCGCTAGCTGTGCGGGTCTTGCTTTGGCATCTTCCTGTCCTATGCAGGCCGGACCCTCAGCTGAAAAACGGAGTTAAATACAGTCAGCCCTCCATAGCCACGGGTTCCACATTTACCAATTCAACCAAAAATTGAAAATGTTTGAGAAAAGGGATTGCATCTGTGCTCACCATGCATACACTTTCTCCCTAGTCATCATCTCCTGAACAATACAGGCTGACACCATTCACGTGGCATTTGCATTGTATTAGGTGCTGTAAGTAACCTGGAGAGGGTCTAAAGTATATGGGAAGAGGTGTATAGGTTTCATGCAAATACCACCCCATTAGGTAAAGGGACTTGAGTATTTGCGAATTCGGGTATCTATTCCTAGAATAGATACCCTAGAATCGATTCCTAGATTCAATTCCCTGAGGATACTGAGGGATAACTTTAACTCCCATAATGCCAAACTCATACAGTTATTGGTAAATGTATGTGAAATTGTCCTGTGAGCCACAAAAGCACAAAAATTGGACATTTGGATTTGGATTTTCTTTTCTACCCCAAATCCCTACCTGATTAGAAACTATGAGATAGGAAGTATCAGAACTCGAGCTTTGCAGGAACTGGACCTGGTCCCCTTGTTTGCAGCCAAGGTATCTGTCTCTTCTCTCCTTTGCAAAGCAGGTAGAAATGAGCAGGAGGGTTAACAAGAGGAAAGATAAAGAGACGCACACTTCACCTGCAGACAGACGGAGAAAAGAAGCTAACCACACACCGGAAAGCACCTTGTCATCACTCTCAGCACCAGGTATGCTACGCCCCCCCACCCACAGAGAGGAGTGCTGAGCAATGGCCATAGGGAGGCCATCTTGGTCCCAAGGATGCTCCCCAGGGTCCTTGAATACTGGCAGAAATTCTTATTTTTACATCAAGAGACAGCTGATTGACCAACCCAATCGATTTCCCCAGTTCAATTCTTATTCTTGCCATCTCCCACTAAAGAGCCTAGAGAAGCTACTGACTTGTTTTCCCAGACTCCCTTGCAGCTAGGTGTGGTCATGGGCATAATGAAGATATAAGTGCACCGAGCCGACCTTCTGGAAAATCTTTTGTTTTTATGATTAAAAGGTACCCAAGAAACTGACCTTGAGACAAGTAAGAGGGCTGGTTCAGAATCACTCTGCAATCACAAAGGAAAGGGCACAATAGAACTCTGATATGACCGAGTCACGGAACCCACACCAGGAACCACTTCCCAGAGGGTGTATAGTCTTGCTAACTGGCAAGCTGAAGATACATGACGAATTCTCATCTTTTCCCCTTCCCATTCAAGTTCATAGTCATTCAAAAAAAAAGAAATATAAATTCCAAAAGATGGATTCTTCCTACAAGCTTGAAGAAACAATTTGTCATAATTTAAATGCTGTTAGATTTTTTTCTACCCAACTCTCACGAAAACCCTTGTGAAGTAAGTTGATATTTATGTAGATTGTTTACAAGATACAAAAACCACCACTTCTCTTCATTAAAAGGGCTCAAACTAGACTCACAAACTATTCAACAAAGACAACAGAATTCCATCATCAAAGATAGTTGAGGAATGTTGTGCATTTTAGTCCTCTCTTGCTATAAAACAAACAACGCCATCACCTCTGGCTGTACGAGAAGCCTGAACTTGAACTTCCCCTGACCTTTTCATGTAAGTGAGCCTAAAACGCAGCTTTTATTTTTTTTTTTTGTTCTTTTTTTTGTTTTGTTTTGTTTTGCGGTACCGGGGATTGAACACAGGGGCGTTCTACCTCCGCGCTACACCCCTGGCCCTACTTTTTTTATACTTTATTTTGAAACCGGGTCTCACGAAGTTGCGGAGGGCCTCACTAAGGAGAGAGAGAGAGAGAGACAGGGAGAGAGAGAGAGAGAGAGCTGAGGCTGGCCGCGAACCCGGATCCTCCGGTCTCCGCCTCCCAAAGTACTGGGATTACAAGTGTGTGCCACCACGCCCGGCACGCAGCTTTTATTTTAACTTAACTTGGTATTTAGGTTGGGTTTCTATCCCTCACCACTGGCCAGGCTCCGGGCACTGTTGTAGTCTGCTTCCTCTGGTCTTCTCTTGGTCTTATTTTCTTCCTCATCTGCCTTACTCTCAAGTGGTGATAATTTTTTAAAAACTGTGGTAGATTAAATCATTGTTTATGACTGTTTATGTTTTGAATATATGATCTGTGTACTAGGATCATATATTCAAGACCCTTTGATATGACATTACCTCCCATGAGAGTAGGTAGAGCTTGGGGCTAGGGATGTAGCTCAGTGGCAGAGCATTTGCCTAGCATGCACAAGGCCCTAGGCTCAATTCCCGGCACAAAAAAGAAAGCAAGAAAGAAGGAAGGAAGGAAGGAAGGAAGGAAGGAAGGAAGGAAGGAAGAAAGGAAGGAAAGAAGGAAGGAAAGAAGGAAGGAAAGAAGGAAGGAAAGAAGGAAGGAAGGAAGGAAGGAAAGGTAGAGCTTATCCCCTCATCCTACTGATTTGTCTTGGCCACATGACCGGCATTGGCCAATGGAATGTGAGCCTGACAATGTATCAGTTCCTGGATGATGCTTCAAGGGGAATCAGGTACTCTGCTCACTGTCTTGCACATCTGTCTACCTCTCATCATCAGAAGACCATGACTGCCGGGTGTAGTGGCACATGCTTGTAATCCCAGTACTTGGGAGGCTGAGACCAGAGGATCTGGGTTCGCGGCCACCCTCAGCTACTTAGTGAGGCCCTCTGCAACTTAGTGAGACCCTGTTTCAAAATAAAGAATACAAAACATAGGGCTGGGGGGGTAGCTCAAAGGTAGAATGACCCTGGGTACCACAAATCCCCAGTACCGCAAAAAAAAGACCATGACCCAAGTAGCCACTGGTCCAAGGACATGAGACACACAGAACACACCTGAACCCTAGCATGTTTCTTAACAAAGTTATAATGACTCCTGTATTCCAGACTTTCTCTCATGGGCTGCAAAGCTACACAGACTACTTACAAACGCTATATGCCAAGCTATAGGACTTCAACTCCCAAAAGATAGCCCTCTCTAGAAAATATCAGCATCTGAGCATCTGATTCTGCTAATTCAAACCATATTTATTCCATTGCTCATCATCAAAATTGATGTGCTAGAGCTTGGGGCATTCATTCATTCATTCATTCATTCACACAACAAGTATGTATTAACCACCCACCATGCACCACGCACTATACCAAGCACAGGGAACAGAGAGCAGACAGGTGCAGTTCCTACCGTCATGGAGCTAGCATGTGTGGTTGGATGTAAGGGAGAGGCAATAAAGGGATAAACAAAATAAGTGTAAAATGTGCCAGCCAGTGATAGGTGCTATACAGAAAAATTAGACAGTAGAAGGGAATAAGAGAGATCGGGAAGGGAATGACTGCTTCGGGTGGTCATGGAAGTCATCATTTCTGATGAGCAGCCACTTGAATAAAGAATTGATTGAGGCTTGGGAGAGCGCCAGGGGACTCCCTGGGAGAGCATTCTAGGGAGAAGGAATAGCCCGCGCAAATGCTTAAGGAAAGTCAAGATCTTTGGAGCTGGACTGAAGGAAGTAAGGAGAAAACAGTACAAGAGGAGGGTGAAGTTAAGACTGCAGGCAGATCGTGTAGGCTCGGTAGGGCATGGCAAACACTTAAATTTGAGAACTAAAAACATTGAACCACAGACCTTAGACACACCCATTTAAAAGGGAGGACAGGAAAATAGATGTGGATGATGTGCATCTTATATGCCAGGAAATATACGGGGTGTTGTCTGTCTACTTCTCTTTACATTTTTTTTTTTTTTGCGGTACCGGGGATTGAACCCAGGGGCATTCTACCTCCGCGCTACACCCCCGGCCCTATTTTTTATACTTTATTTTGAAACCGGGTCTCACGAAGTTGCAGAGGGCCTCACTAAATAGAGAAAGAGAGAGAGAGAGAGAGAGAGAGAGAGAGAGAGAGGAAGAGAGAGAGTGAGAGAACTGAGGCTGACCGCGAACCCTGATCCTCCGGTCTCCGCCTCCCAAAGTACTGGGATTACAAGCGTGCGCCACCACGCCTGGCTTCTCTTTACATTTAAACATGTGTTATGTTTAGAAATGCCAAGCATAATCAATGTTACTAGAAATCAAGACTCATTTTTATATTCCAAATCAACAGTAAGGTGAGAGGGGAAGAAGTGTGTATTTAAACCTCTCTGACCTTTCCTCGGTTCAATATGAAATAAACGCATGGTTTCACAAGAGGAATATGAGATCATATAAACAGTACATTAAACTCAATTGCACACATAATAGTCTGTTTTCTATTCTACCTGGTAGGTTAAAAATCCAACTTTTAATTTCTAAATGGTGTCTTAGGCAATCATCACAATTATCATCCTATTCAACCACAGAGGTAATTTAAACTGTGGGTCACTTCTCCATCGAGCAATCTATTTGTAATATGCAATTCTGGCTTGGATTCCAAGGATAAATATTATCTTCCAAACAAATTCAAGTTGAAGGCAATTTGCAAGTAATGATGTGAAAAGAAAATAAGCAGTGCACAGACAATATGGTTGAAAAACCAAGAAAACCAAAAGAGTTCACTGAAGAAATACTGGAATGAATAAAAGTTCAATAAGATGGCTAGATATAAGATAAGTATACAGAAGTCGATAGCTCTCCCATAAGCCAAAGGTGTAAAAAGATCCCTCACACTCAGAGCAGTGTGAATATCTATGTGTGTGCGTACATAACATGTGTGTGTGTGTGTGTGTGTGTGTGTGTGTGTATGTGTGTGTAGGATGTGTGTGTGTGTGTGTGTCTAGGAATAATTTTGACAAAAAAAAGTTTGGTGTTGTATAAAGGAACACAATAAAAGAATGACGTACATGGATATGCATCTTCAAAAATTATTACCTTTATTTATAAATGCTTATGATGTGCCAGATACTAGGCTACACATTTTACAAATAATACCTCAAATGATCTTCTTAAGCCCTACAACATGTTTTTTTTTTCCCTGTAATTTAAAGATGTGGAAACCTAAGCTCAGAGGAACAAGGCAGTTTTCCCAAGATAAGAAAGTCAGTGCGAGATCATTAAAATGTAAAATCTGATCGTACCTCTACCCTGTGGAAAGCTTCCACTGGCCTTTTTATTTCTAAAATGAAACTAAAATTTTTGCAAAGCTTTGGGTCCCAAAGCTTTTGTCCCAAAGAGGGTCCCAGCCTTCCTCTCCAGATGTACTTCAAGCCACTCATTCTCTCAAACTAGGGGTTAGACCCAGACTGTATCCTGACCCATCCAAGATGGGAAAACCCAAAACTGTTGAAGTAGGATGTCTTCCTAAACTAGTTTATAGGGGAAATGCATTTCCAAGTTCAGCAGCAAAAGGGGAAAAAAATGAAAATAGAGTCCTCCAAAACAGAAAAGGGAAAGTGTGTGTGTGTTCTCACGAAACTGAAAAGATAACAACACAGAAAGCACAGACCACCCTCTCTTACATGTCTGAATATCCATGCAAAGATTATAAATAAAACCCCAGCAAACAGCACTTATATCCATAACCAAGTCCTGGGAGATATGCAGCACTTGGTTATGGATAATATGTAAGAATTACGCAGAGTTCGCTCCTATTGCCATAATGCGCCATATTAACAGAGTTGAAAACAGAAAAAGAGAGGAATCGAGATGGCGGGATAGTGAGAGGCAGTGTCTTGCCAGAGTTCAGAGCTCAGCGGGCGGGAAGACTGCTGCTTGATAAGAAAACAAGGGCAGCCAAAACTCAGCAAAACAATGGGAGACAAAGGGCAGCGGAATGCGAGGCAGTGGAAAGAGCAGAGGGCGGTAGGGAGCGCAAAGCCTTTCACCTGGTAAGCAGAGAGCGGAGACAAGGGCACCATCTTGGCTGAGCCACACCAGCACCGCAGACCCCAGAATCCTCCAGCAAAGAAACAGCTGATTGTTGTGAAACCAGCGATTATAGTCCACCATCGAAAGCAGTCGCCATCAGAATATGATGAAATCCAAGTCAAACCAGATCCACAGAACACGGGTCAGTGAGATAAAGGGAGGGAAGCGTGTTGCTGGCACTCCGAAACTCGGAACTTGGCTGGTGGGAGACTGCTTCTTAACAAGAAAAGTAGGGCGGGGAGGAGGCTACAGGGCTAGGGCGGTAGCTGTGTCCCTGCTCGGAGCCCCCAAAGAGGACAAGGAGGAAGGCGCAGCTGTGGCCATGGCCGCAGAGCTCCTGGTGCTAGTCGCCACTGAGCCCGGCACAGAAACAGCTCACCGCTCCCCAGCACCCTCTCCTGCCCGCACCCTGGCGCCCAGAGGTCTTTCAACCATTTTTAAAAATATATTTGGGCGGAGCTGGGCGTGGTGGCGCACGCTTGTAATCCCAGTACTTTGGGAGGCGGAGACCAGAGGATCCAGGTTTGCAGCCAGCCTCAGCTAGCTCTCTCTCTCTCTCTCTCTCTCTACTTAGTGAGGCCCTCCACAACTTCGTGAGACCTGGTTTCAAAATAAAGTATAAAAAAATAGGGCCGGGGGTGTAGCGCGGAGGTAGAACGCCCCTGCGTTCAATCCCCGGTACCGCAAAAAAAATATACATACATACATATATATATAAAAACATATATATATATTTGGGCGGGGCCCACACGGACCACCAGCCTGCAGCCTGAGAGCTGTGCGCAGATGCAGCGGGGCCGGGCGATTGGCCCCAGGCCAGGGCACCCCTGGCTCCAGCAGATGGCGGCTGCGGCCAGCAGGCGCTCCTGCAGGAAGAGGTGTCCTGGCTCCAGGAAGCATATGAAGGAGATGCTGGCCAAGGACCTGGAGGAGTCGCAGGGTGGCAAGGCCGCCGAGGTCCTCTTGGCCACAGAGCTCAGGGTCCAGTTGGCACAGAAGGAGCAGGAGCTGGCCAGAGCCAAAGAGGCCTTACGGGGGAGAACCAAGATGGCGGAAAGCAAGAGAGTCAGAGCTTGGCCGGCGGAAGACTGCTTCTTGACTAGAAAAACAGGACAGCCAAACTCAACAAAATAATGAGAGCCAAAGTGCAGCGGATTGTGAGCGGAGGGCGGTAGGAAGCTCAAAGCATCTCACCTGGTAAGCGGAGAGCGGAGACAAAGGCGCCATCTTGGCTGAGCCACGCCAACACCGTAGCTCCCAGAATCCTCCAGCAAAGAAACAGCTGATTCTTGTGAAACCAGCGATTATAGCCCACCGTCAAAAGCAGTCGACATCAGACCATGATGTAGCCCAAGTTGAACCAAATCCACACCTACAACGGCGGCGACTGCAAAGGGTGGGACGCGAGCCTCAGCCCCCGCAAAGAAGGCGATGCAGAGAGACATAGATGAGGCAGCCAGGCCCAGGAGCAGCCCAACACTGAGAAAATGAGTGGGTGAAACATGGCCTCCCTGGAGTAACCTCGCACTGGTGCAGAACACCCCAGCACTGAGGACCTGGATGAATATGGCATGACCCCCTGGAGCAGCTCAGCAATGAGAATGCAGGGCCACGTCTACACTGCAACCCCTGGAGACCAACAGCAAAGAGATAGCAGATCCTTGTGAAACCAGAGACTATAGACCACCATTGAAACCGATCAACTCCGGAACATGATGAAGCCCAAGTCAATCCAGACCCGCACCTACAATGACGATGGTTTCAAGGGCTGGGCCGTGAGCCTCTGCTCCCACAATGAGTGCGATGAGGAGAGACAAAGGAGAGGTGGCCATACACAGGAGCAGCCCAACTCTGAGAACACGAGCCAGCAAGCCACAGCCCCCCATGAGCAGCCCAACACCATCCCGGAACATCCCAGAACTGAGGGCATAGGTAGACGAGACATGGCCCCCTCCCCAGCAGCCCAGCACTGAGAGCACGGGCAGGTCAGTCCCTGGCCCCAGCCCCAGAGATCCCCCCTGCACTGGGGACGCAGGGTGGGCAAACCTTCGGTCCCGCCCCCAGAGATCCCTGGCGCTGGGGACGCGGGGCGGGCGAGCCCTCAGCCCCGCCCCCGGAGACCCCCCAGGCTGGGGACAAGGGGCGGGTGAGCCCTCAGCCCCACCCCCAGAGAACCCCTCCTCCTGGGGCTGGAAACACAGGACAGGCAAGCCCTAGGCCCTGCCCCCGGAGACCCCCTGGTGCTGGGTATGCTGGACCGGCAAGCCCTCACCCCGCTCCCAAAGAACCCCTTCCCCCGGCGCTGGGAATGCGAGGCACACAAGCCCTTGGCCCCAGCCCCGGAGACTCCCTGGCACTGGGAACGCGGGGCGGTCAAGCCCTTGGCCCTGCCCCCAGAGAACCCCTCACCCTGGCACTGGGGACACAGGGCGGGCGAGCCCCCAGCCCCGCCCCGGAGTCCCCCAGTGCTGAGGTCAGGGGAGGATGAGCCACGACCCTGCACAGGAGGAACCACAAAGAGAGAAAACCTCAGATGAGCGAAGAAGGCAAACGAACTGGGGGAGACAGGAGGGAAGGAGAGGGAAACAAACTGGAGCACAGGATGGACTTACACAAAGATATCAGAGACAACTGCTATGCTGAAAACAGGAAGGAGGGGGGGAGGTAGGGGAGATGGGAATTGGGGAGGGCTAATTGACCGATGAGTGCATGTATACATCAACCACCCTGAAATTCTTCAAGATGTATGATTGCAATGCACTAATAAAATTAAAAATAAAATAAAATAAAAATAAAACAGAAAAAGAGAAAGATATCAAAATTTTATTTGCATAGATAATAAAAGACATAAGATTCAACAAGCGTGGTGGTGCACACTTGTAATCCCAGTACTTGGGAGGCGGAGACCGGAGGATCCGGGTTCGCGGCCAGCCTCAGCTACTTAGTGAGGCCCTCCCCAACTTGGTGAGACCCTGTTTCAAAATAAAGAATAAAAAAGAGGGCCGGGGGTGTAGCTCGGAGGTAGAACGCCCCTGGGTTCAATCCCCAATACCGCAAAAAAAAACTTTTTAAAATGTAAATATTTCCTTTAATATGGTAAAAAAAAATCACCATATTGCCCATGGAACTGGTGCTGTTTAACCAGAAAGCACTAGAAACTTCTCCATGGAACTCCACAACAAGCCAGCAGCATCTACTGTGAAGCGTGTGTTCAGATTCTCACACCCTCCTCCCCATATCACTCTCCAGCCGACTCCTCCCTGCTCCACATCCCGTGAGGACAACCTCTTTGCACTCTATCACCAGATATCCCTGGCCCTGTGATGTCTGGTTGTGTTTTCCCAAAAGGTGACATTGACATGGGCAGGACATCGAAGGGCAGAGAAGTCAAGGTCATTCGTCACCCGTGTGCCTCCCTATCTGGTTGGTTAGCAGTGAAGAGGTTCTCTTCCTAGGGCACAGCTCTGCTGAGACACCCGCCCCCTGCTCGGATATAGTCCCAGTAACTCTCCCTTCACTTGCTCCTTCATGTTTAGGGTGTTTGTGGGAGCCATCCTAGTGTTGCTAGACTTGCTAGCACCATCATCTCTTGTGGGGTCCCTGTCACACCTTAGAAACAGCCCCTTCACTACACTCTTTCCTCTGCTTCCTGTCCTGAGCCTCACCAATACCTCGACTGTCACCACTAATATTTAACAGAGGTCAGCAGGCAGCAGCTGGAGAACTTAGACAAGAAAAAGAAATGAAAAATAAAATTGTTAAGGTGTGTCAAAGAAAAATTGCACTGGCCCGTTAAATGGGTGAGGAAGACGATCTAAGACTCGTGCAATAAGGATCTAGACTATTGGAAAGATCAAGACTGTTGCAATAAGATCAAGACAACTGCAATAATAGAGAGAGAAGGAACTCAACTCTGAATACAATGAGGGCAGTGGGAGGCTGACAGCTAACGGGCAGGGGGAGGGAGTCATTGGATGGAAGGTTATTGGCAGGAACTCGGTTAGGTTCCAGGGGCAGGAGACCTTCTTGCTAAACTGGCTGGGTAGAATTCTTACTGAACTGGGCTCAGCAGGCTGAGGATGGCTGGCCAAGGATGCGGCCTGGTAGAGATGAGGGACAAAGAGAGAGCAAGGGAGAGCGTCCTTGTCAGGTGATATGTTTTGTATACATGGAAGACCTGTTTTCAGAATCAACTGGGGAAAAAAAAACAATTACAAGCAAGAGAATAAAAGATAGCCAACTAAATATATAGTTTTAATTACCAAGACTCTTATACACTGGGGATCAGCAAACTATAATCCATGGGCCAAGCCAACTCTAGCCTGCCAACTGTTTCTGTAAATAGTTTTATTGGAACATAGTCATGGCAATTTATTTATTTTGTGATACTGGGTATTGAACCCAGGAGTATTCTACCTCTGAGCTGCACTTCCCCCCTCCAGCCTTATTTTATTTTGAAACAGGGTCTCATTAAGTTGCTGAGGTCCTCACTAAGTTTCTGAGGCCAGTCTCAAATCTGCAATCCTCCTGACTCAGTTCCCAAGTACTGGGGTTACAGGCATGCTCCACAATGCCCAGCCCATTTGTTTACCTGAGGTCTATGGCTGGTTTACACTACAACAGTAGACTAGAGTAGTTGCAATAGACACTATGTGCAAAACCCCCACCATGATGAAAATATTTGCTACCTGACCCTTCATAGAAAAAGTGTGCCAACCACCGGTACTTGCAAACAACAAGCCTATTAGATAAAATGTAAAGATGCATCTAAATTAGCATGTTAGGCAATGGAGACAGAGTTGCATTTCACATCAGGTTAACATGGTAAGAATCAGAGAAAATATTTGCAAATTTTGTACTGGAAAACCAGAAATGAAGAATGTATACTCTCTGAAAACATGCAGACATTCTGAGGAGGGCTTTGGACTCTGAGGGGCTGTAGATCAAGCTGATGTACTCTGGATCTTAAGGAGGTCAGGCGATCCCAGCCAATACTCGGGTAACATAAATAATAATATCCCTGAAACAAGAACCGTGGCAGAGAGTGCCAAGCACCCCAGGAACAGAGCTAACCAGAGGCAGTGTTGTTAGAGCTGATTTACAGGCAGACAGGGAGGAAAAGATACTCTAAGCTGAGCCAAAGACTTGGGAGATGGATGAGATGGGAAGCAGCAAGACAAAAGGTAGAGACTAACGAGTGCTGGTACCCACAGAGCAGACAGCCACAGTCCTACAGCCCAACGCTGAAGGGCTCTGGAGGACAGCAGGGGAGGACGTCCAGCTGTCAGAACCTTGAGCAGGACATTCGGTTGTCCACTTTGCAGGGACCCAAAGAGAATTAGCATCCCTGAACTACACCATGGACAGTTGCTAATGATTTGACTGGATGGTTAAGTTCTTAAAAAGAAAAGACTTGGAAGGCTGGTACATTGAGGTCTACAGAGGAGGTATGTGGATGGGTGTGTCAGCATAGGCTTTGAATGATGCACGTGAGACCCAAACCCACAGTAGAGAAGGTTATCAATAACCTGGTAGACTCGATGGCCAGCTCGGTGGAGGTCAGCCAGTCCTCCCAGTGCTTGCTCAGTGGGTCCAAGTGCAAACTGGCCAGGGTGCCAGGCATGGAGGGTACATGGGTACAACAACAATGGCAGACACCAACACTGAAGCTCAGTGTTGCCCCATTCTTTGGGGGAACAAGCCAGCCACCTAGTGGCAGGATGATGACCTTGCACCCTTTCCAACACTGATGGGGGCAGAGATGCATCCTCACTTGTAGGGGGTAGGTGCGCTGTATGTGGGTTTCTCTTCTTCTCCACAAGGCTTCTGCCAGCGCTGTCATCCATGGACTCGGAGAATGCTTTATTCAATGTCATGACGTTTCTCTGATGGAGAAATCCCTCTCACAACAAAAAAATCCATCGCTTGGCTCATGCCTATGGAATTCGCTGAATTTGCCATGAGCCTCATCCAGAAGCAGCAGCCTAACCAAGTAGAGGAATGGTAGACTGAAGACATGGTTATAAAACCTTTGAGGGGATAACACCGGCTTCTATCTACAAGATGCAACATATGTTTCTATTCAGCAACCAGTTTATGAAGCTGTTTATCCCACAGCCAGATTGCACGGGGCCAGGAATCAAAGGGTAGAAGAGGATGAAGCTCCTCCAGTTGTTAGATCCAATGGCCCGTTGGCAGGAATTTCGCTTCCCATTCCTGTAACTATGATCCCTGTGGTTTGGAGAACTTAGTCCCAGGTGGAGGAGGGATGCTTCGGCCAGGGAACACAACAAGGGTTCCACTGAACTGGAAGATAAGCTATCACTTAGATACTATTGGCTCTTTATGCCACTAAACTAGCAAGGAAAGGATGTATCTCTATAGGCTTAGGAGATGGATCTCAGTCATCTAGGGGAAGTGGGGTTGTTGCTATACCCTTAGAGCAAGAAGATGTATGTCTGGACCAGACGATTCTCTGGGGTGACTCTCCATACTTCCATGGAAAACTGCAATAACCATAGCAACAACAAGATAGGATTGAGAATTCTCTTTTGGGAGTGAAAGTTTGAAATGCACCTCTAGATAAAGAACCTTCCAGCTAAGATCTTAGAAGAGGACAGAGGAAACATGGATGTTGATAGAAGAAGGAACTTCTTGACTGGATAGAGAAGCAAGGACTAGCTGGGCATGGTGGCATGTGCCTGTAAATCCAGTACTTGGGAGGCTAAGACTGGAGGATTACAGGTTTGAGGACTGAGCAATTTAGCAAGCCTCAGTAACCTAGAGAGATCCCCCACCCCATTTCAAAAAATAAAATAGGGCTGGGGGTGTCGCTCAGAGGTAGAAGGCCCCTGGGTTCAATCCCCAGTACTACAAAAAGAAAGAGGAGGAGGAAGAAGAGGAGGAGGAGGAGGAGAAGGAACTGTAGCAACTATGAATATCTTCATCTCTGCTTGGGGTGTGTGTGGGGTTATGTTTTGTTCTAACTTCTTCCTCTCTTTTCTTCCTCCTCTACTGTCTTATACAAGTCTTGTAAGTAGCACTTAAATTTCCAGTTTAGTCTTCAAGTAACATATTCTGATGGGACTGTGATTGAGCTTGGAGATTAATTAGCATAGCCCAAAGATGAAGACAATGACTATGGGGACCTGGAGTCTTCCAGTTTGGGGCCAAGGGTGGGAATGCCTTTGCCTGAATCGAGGTTAGCTGGATGTCTCCAGGTGGAAGCACAGAGCCGTATTCCAGGCGGATGTTCTAATGTGCATAATGAATATAGATGAGAACTGAACAGCCACGAGGTGGATTATGCCAGTTTCTTAGCTGTCCTATGTCAACTTTCAGCCTGCAGTTCCATGCTCTGCTTTGAGATGCTGGGGCCTCTTCTCATTACGCTCTGCCACGGAGGAAATGGGAAGGCGGGAGGAGGAAGAAGTGACCCGCTCCTTCTTCTTGCTGTGTCCTGTTCCCGCCAGAGTGGCCCGGCAATGCTCTTTTGCCTCAGCACAGATGGTTTATTCCAGTGAGTTTAAGCTTTCATTATGTTTTTGGTATTATTATTAGTATTATTGGCGCATTATAATTATGCATCCTAATGAGGTTCACAGTGATAGAAACACACATGCACACAGCACTCGGTGCGTTTCCCTCCAGATCTTGCTTCTCTCCCTCCCCTTCCCCGAGTTTAGGAATTATTTTTATTTTTATTTTTATTTGTTTATTTATTTATTTATTTATTTGTTTATTTATTCATTTATTGCGGTACTGGGGACTGAACCCAGAGGTATTCTACCTCCAAGCTACAACCCCAGCCCTGTCTTTTTATTCTTTATTTTGAAACAGGGTCTCACTAAGTTGCAGAGGACCTCACTAAGTAGCTGAGGCCAGCTTTGAACGTACGATCCTCCTGTCTCAGCCTCCCAAGTACTGGGATTGCAAGCGTGCGCCACCATGCCTGGCTGAGTTTAAGATTTTTGAAGCAGGAGGGAAAAGAGATGTGTGTACAACAAACCTTTCCTGAGGCAAGGCACACAGAGCCTACTCACTGCTTATGTGGGGGTGAGGAGAAAGGAATATAAGGAGACCAAAAAAAAAAAGAAGAAAAAAAGAATAGCGTGCCTCTCAAAAGCTCGAGTACACTATTACTGAACAGGTTTACAAACTATTTTTCAACCTCCCTTAGAAAACATTGATATTTTCTTGTCTTCCAAAAAAAAAACCCCTAGCAACAATTTCTGCAAGATAATACTTCTGCAAGGAGTTGTAAATTTCCATCCAATAAACACTGCCAATTGAGAAATTCATAATACATGAAAGCAGCCCGCGAGGCCGTGAAATCAGACGGATTTGCAGTAATACCATAAGCCTTGTTGTGAAGAAAAATAGTTGTCAAGTTGATCTTTGAAGTAAAGAAAATAATGAAAGCAAGTGAACACGGCCTAAGAAAATTAAAATGGATTATCTCTCCCCCAAAATGGGATGATTAGATATGCTAACTCACGCAGAATCCTGTTCTCTGCCCCCAAGGCCTGGGTGCATAATGATTTGTTCTTTGTTTTAGAAAACTTGTGGTTGTTTGGAAGTGTTTTAAATGATTAAGAAGCAGAGATGTGTAGGATAACAAATGAAGCGACCGACTGAAGCTTCATATTTTACGGGGAATCGGGCCTGACTTAAAAGTCAGACTGAGCTTCTAATCAAAACATGAAATAGGGAGAAAGTTTGGAAATCATATTAATCATTAATATGGGGGTACTTAAGGTTATGAATTCTGCAAGGGTTTCAGAAAATCCAAAGGAACTTTCCAGACTGCACAGAAAGGCTGCATCTTTTTTATTTTTCTCTCCCTTGGGCCCTTTTAAAGAAACATTTAAAGTAATCCCAGGATTGATATCATGAAAAGGAAGAAGCAGGTATTTGAGTTACTGGTTTCTAAACTGCTTCGGAAAAGCACAGATGTTATAAAGTAATTTGGGATTGTTTTGTTTTGTTTTGTTTTGTTTTACTGTGGTACTGGGGATTGAACCCAAGGGCATTCTATTTCTGAGCTGCACCTTCAGCCCTATTTTATTCCTTATTTTGAAACAGGGTCTCATTAAGTTGCTGAGTCTGGCTGTGAACCTTCAATCCTCCTCTCTCAGCCTCCCAAGTACTAGAATTACAAGCGTGTGCCACCACGGCCAACTAATAATTTGTTTTTAAGTCACTAACAACAGTATGGTAATTATATTTTTTTAATTTATTTATTTAGTAGTACTGGGGATGGAACCCAGGGGCCTTCTACCTCTGGGCTACACCCCAAGCCCTGTTTTATTTTATTTGGAAACAGGGTCTTGCTGAGTTGCTGAGGCTGGCCTTGAATCTGCGATCCTCCTGTCTCAACCTCCCAAGTACGGTGGCTTTAGACTCATTGGAAGCTGTCATACAGGAATTTGCCATTCACTATCTAAGTTCAATAAATGAGTGGCCTCTGTAATGAGTTCCTATTGTCCCCTTCTCTTTTGTAGCTTCATTCTCAAATCAATAGTCAACCAAGTTCAGATTTTGATTTTAGCACATGTCAGCAGTATTTAAAAGCAAAAAAAAAAGGAAGTATAAAGTTTGGCTCAATACCATGGAAACCTGCTCAAGAAGAAAGGACAAAATTCAGATTTCCAAAGAAATATGCAAAGTTCACCTTGTTTCATGTGTCAGTCTCCTCTTTTTAAGTAACTGCATCAGCACCATGTCTAGGGTAGGAACTAGTTATCAATAGTTTTCAGATGAGGACACTAAGACCAAGATACTGAAGTGAATTCACAAGGCCCCTTCAGATGTGATGCACTGGGGCGCAGAACACTCTCTGCTGGGCTGCACACGCCATACCCTTTCCAAAGCCCTGTGCTTTCCAAAGTCCCCTCGTCGCACAACTTTGTGCCTAGTTCTGTGATGCTCAAAGCAGTGGAGAGGGAGGGGAGGAAGGAGGCTGGAAGGAAAAGTCGTTTCAGAGTCCAAGTTTGCTTCTACACTTGAAAAAGTGAAATGACGATTTGACAAGGAGCTGATTAATTTGATTTGAGTAAACAACTCAAATGGATCTTTTACATCTACAATTAATTTCATGTTTTACATCTAAAATTAATTCCATCTTTAGTATTGTGGTTCTCAAAATGTGGTCCCTGGACCAACAGCAACAGCAGCACCTGGAAAGACTTGTTAGAAATGCGGATGCTGTAATCCCAGTACTTGGGAGGCTGAGACCAGAGGATCCGGGTTCGCAGCCAGCCTCAGCTACTTAGTGAGGCCTCCGCAACTTAGTGAGACCCTGTCTCAAAATAAAAAGTAAAAAGTAGGGCTGGGGGTGTAGCCTGGAGGTAGAATGCCCCTGGGTTCAATCCCTGGTACCACAAAAAAGAAATGTGGATGCTGAAGCCGGGCGTGGTGGCGCATGCTTGTCATCCCAGTACTTGGGAGGCTGAGACCAGAGGATCCCGGTTTGCGGCCAGCCTCAGCTATTTAGTGAGGCCTCCACAACTAGTGAGACCCTGTTTCAAAATAAAGAATAAAAAATAGGGCTGGGGGTGTAGCTCAGAGGTAGAATGCCCCTGGGTTCAATCCCCAGTACTGCAAAAAAATAAAATAAAATAAAATAAAGTGCTCAGCAGATCACAGATACCCAGTGAGGGATGGCTATGGTTAAACTGACCTCACCACGGGCTGGAGACATCTTTTCTCTTCCCCAGCAGTGCCTGGTAGGGTTTGGGTTTGGAGTGCCCCCCAAATAGCTCATGTGTGCAAAGCATGATCCCCAATACAGCAAGTCTTGAAGGTGGGGTATAGCTAGAGGAGATGGGTCACTGTGGGCATGGCCTTGAAGACTATTTCTGTCCCTAACTTCTCTCTCTCTCTCTCCCCTCTCTCCCAACCCTCATGAGTTGATCAGCTTTCCTCTGCCACATCCTCCCACCATGATGTAGCTTCTGCCTTGGAGTTTGCCAGCTATGGACTGAACCTCTGAAAGTGTGAGCCAAACTAAACTTTCCCTTCTCTAAGTTGTTCTTGTCAGGTATTTCGGTCACAGTGATGAAAAGGCTGACTAACACAATGCCTTTCGACAAGCACCAGGGTAGGGAACGCAGTGGACACAGTAGCTTTGCATCTGTTCCTTCCTTCCTTCTCCCAGTTCAGATACTTCCTCCAGAGCCGAGAACCGCAGATGCCTTCCCGCATCCCCCGTGGTGACTTTTTTAGTGGCAGGGACCAAGATTTATTTTCAACAGCCTGGTAAGTAGCAGCTGTTTGTAATTCTTATCCCTCCATCACCTCTTGAATGTCAAGAATCTTCGCTGAAAGCGCATCCTTCGTTTGCCTAGGCTTGTTTTAAGAATTATTTTTCGCACAGTCTTATCTCTTCAGCCACCCATCCCCCACTTTCAGCTTTCCCGTGCATGGGGACGAAAAGGAAAGGAATGCCAAATTGATGCCAAATATCACCTCGTTGGAGCCCACGCATTGAGTTCACATTTGATTGTCCATAATTGCTATTCAGGGAGCGTCCCCCATGTTTCTTTCCTGCTGGCCTTTGGCCTCGTTTTATAAATATGTAGTATCAGAACTGGCTGCATCTCATTTTGCTTCCTTTCCAGAGCCTAGCTGGGGGAAACAATGCACCAGCATCATCCTAAAGGTGCTTCCCCCTCCTTTTATCTCGTGTGTTTCATAGATCTTACTCTTGTTCCTCATTTGTAATCTTTCTTAGGTGGACTAGCAGAATAAATTCAATGCCCACGAGGTGCACATTTATCACTGAAAGGTGACAGCAAAAGCACCATCTCCAGGAAAAAGGAAAAAGCAGCAGGAGGAAGAGAGAGAAAGAAAACCTGTGGGCATCCCGCACCCCCACCCTCACCCCCTGACAATGAGGCACCTTGGAAAATCCATTGTCGGCACTTGGTGCAGAGACAAAGTCCACAGTCACCACCAGGTTCTTTTTTTCCTGCTGTTTTGTTTTGTTTTGTTTTGTTTTGTTTTGTTTTTAATGCATCTGTTTTGACCATGCCACCACAAAGCAAAAATTTACTCCCAGAGTAGACACTGATGTATCACTGGGCCACATTAAGTATGCTCTCCAGAATGTCTCTTGCCAGACATCGCCCCTCCCCGGGCTCTGCCCACTGGGATCTGCAGTGAAAAAAAGTGTCAGAGGCAACCAGAGATTTCAGTATGGATGGCCCACAGCCTGATGTGTCTACCTACTCAGCATGAAGTTTCCAGCAAAGTTCAGTGAGGAGCAACATCTCTGAATTATGGATTTAAACTCGGGAGCTGGTGATGCTGGCATTTCCATCTAAGTATAAAAAAATACAAGGGATTAATAAAGCAAAATGTTCTCTTTTCTGGCCTTCCTGATACCTTTCTGCAATAACCTCAGCTCCCCACAGCCTAGGACCACATCTCTCCTGTTTCCCTGGCAACTGGCACAAGCCAGGCACTGAGGAACATCCCTAATAGCCCACAGGTACCCAGAGCTATATCCTAACCATTGCTTCAAGTGATTTTCACCTAACAAATCATTAAGTCTCCCACTAACTCTACAAAGTAGGGATTACTGTTGTTCCTGTTTTACAGATGAGGAAACTGTAGCCCAGGGAAGTTGAGGAAGCTGCCCAGAAACACACAGCCAGGGATGATGGAGATGGGATTCAAGTTCCAGTCTGCACATATCCTTCCTCGGGAAGCCTGTGCTGTGCTTCAATTTGGGAGTCGTCTTGAGTTATGACCCATACTGAGATAAGGGCAAGAAAGGTAAATTCCCCCAGAATGCTGGAAGGAAAACAAATCAATTTCTACATAAAGCAAGCATCAGACAGGGAAGCAAAATGTTAGCTTTAAAAAAAAAAAACCTTCTTGAAAAATTTTTGTCTACTTGTTTGATCAAAATGACAAGAGAGAAATTAAAGCTGTAGCAAAAGCCCGGGGTAGGTACAATGATTATGGGGGGGGGATTGTTTTTCCTTTGGAATCAAGCAAATTAATAGATTCAAACTATGGCAAATAGAGCAGTGTTCTGTAGCTTCTCAGACCTGTTGTCCTTTGCCCAGGCTGTTCCTTCTGTCAGAAATGCCTTTTCTCCCCTTCCCTTTTAAAAAACTTTTTAAATATTTGTTTGTTTGTTTGTTTTGTAGTACTGGGGATTGAACCCAGGGGCATTCTACCTCTGAGCTACACCCTCAGCCCTATTTCATTATTTATTTGGAAACAGGGTCTCACTAGGTTAATAAGAGTCTAACTACTTGCTGAGGCTGTCCTCAAACCTCTGATTGTCCTGTCTGGGTCTCCCAAGTACTGGGATTACAGGCGTGTGCCACCACACACCTGGCTCTCCCCTTCCCATTTAATAAGCGTGCCCTTGCCCTGAAGACCCAACTGGAACATGACCGACCTGCTTTATGAAGTTTCCCCAACTGCCTTCTCTTCCTTCCAGAAGACTCCGATTTCGGCTGCTCTGTTGTGTTCTTCATGCCTCAGAGTCAAGGACCACAACTCAAGTGTCACAGTGTGATGATGCGTAGTCAGAACTTGTCAGCCAGAGTAACTTGCTAGCTACAGTGACTCCATATTGTTACCCAGTATGACCTCAAACCTGGCCCTAAAACAGGGACGTTGGCTATGGAGAAATCAAACCAGGATGTCGGCAGGGTAATGGGTAACAACAACGTATTACTGCTATTGTTGCATTGTCATTGTTAACAGCATATGTTCTTGCTTGTGTATGCTCTTTATGCTTGCTTGCTCTACTGCCGGAAGTACCCATTGGGACCCCTGCCATGGGAACCTGCTATGGGAAACCAAACTCTACACCCCTGGCTTGTGGCTCTCCTGTAGATAAGGAGGGCCCGGAGATAGTTGAGCGCTGCACTTGGGTCTTATGCTCTGTGCAGTCCCAGCCGGCTGGTAATAAAGGCTCTCAGTTAACTCCTTTGGTGGTCTGATTGGTCTTGATTGGGACGCTACCTCACAACAACAGGATCCAGCACAAGTCCACAAACGGGTGTGGCACACAGTGGGGAGTGGTAGGGAGTGGGGACAGGAGAGGACCTGCCTTGCTAACGGGAGAAGCCACCACTTGTGCCACCAAACCATTGCCATAGGGAGTGCTGGCCCTGTGTTGCCAAATCTGATATTTTTCAAGGGAGACTAATAATCCATATTTATATGGGGAAATGCCTTAATTTTTAAATACTACCCTCTGAGATTTGAGGGTGTTTGTTTGTTTGTTTGTTACTGGAAATTGAACCCAGGGTCATTCTACCTCTGAGCTACACCCTTAGCCCTATCTTGTTTTGTTTTGTTTTGTTTTGTTTTTAAGAGTCTCACTAAGTTGCGGAGGGCCTCACTAAATTGCTGAGGCTGGCCACAAACCTGCCATCCTCATGTCTCAGCCTCCCAAGTACTGGGATTACAAGTTTGTGCCACCACACCTGGCCTGAGTTTATTTTTTTTAATGTTTTAAACTCTGTGTGGGCCACCAATAACCTCTGCCCACTGGTTTCTCAGTTATATGCTTGCCTCTGAAACTAAATATCAAGCCCCTTGGAGGGTTGGGAGTAGTTAAAAACATGGACCTACATTCAAATCATAGCTCTGTTGCTTGCCAGGCTGAGTGGCATTCAGTCCATTGCTTAACATCTCTGTGCTTCCATGTTTTCACCCTTCCTAAAGGTGGGGAAATAACGCCTACTCCCTCAAGTTGTTGTGAGGAGTTGATTAGCTAATATGAGTAAAGTACTTAGTTCTTGGTGTACAGTAAATGCTTGGTAAGCACTACGCATCACCATGCCCATCACTATGCCCATCACTGATCCGGTTATGGGTGATGTCATACCATGCCCTGTCCCGAAGCTGAGCAGGCATTATAAGGTTAAAACAGGCTGCTTCCTACTCTTCCTAGCCTGCTGTTTGGGCTTCTTCTGTCCGGAGCCTGCTGGGTCGGCATGGCAACAAAGATAAGATGAAGGCCAACACTGAGAAAGTTACAAACCTTAAAACTTAGGTGGCCACGGGCCTGCATAGAGCTGAGAAAGAAAAAAACGACAACAACATTATCTTCTCACATAGACGCTGACAAAGCCTGTCTATTGGCCTGGTAACTTAGCAACCCAGATAAGGAAGACCAGATAGGACAACCCTATTTAAGAACCGGGGGGCCCAGGGGGGCATCAGCACTCTGCTCCATTACGTTCTCCTCTGATGCATAATGTCTGTCTGTCTCTCTCTCTCTTTCCTCTCCCCACTTTGATACACAGCACTGTTACTCTTGCATTTATAATAAATCTTTTTGCCCTGCACTAAATTCCAACCGCTTGTCCTGGCTCTTTATTTCCCGGCCCATGATATCTATCTGGGCTAAGGAAAAGAACTCACGGTGACCAATGAAACGGTAACAGTCACCACTGTCACCACCATCAGCATCCGCAGCTGCAGCAGTCGTCAGCATCAGCATCAACATCGTTATCCTCATCACCATCGGCATCTTTACATCCCAGGTACCTGGCCCAGCGGCTGCCTCATTACTGCTGTACCTTCAATACTTATTAAGCCAAAGAGTCATATTAATATTCCTAAAAAGGGGAAAATTAGATTACTGAAATGCTCAAGCAGTTCAAAAACAGAAAAGCCGATAAATGTCTTCTCGTTTCCTCGATGTCTCCAAGGCAGTTTGGCTCTATGATCAGGTGTCTTTCCAGACAATTGAGTAGGAACATATTTGTTAAACAGTGCTACTCCTAGGACTCGGGGCTCTTTCTTAAGACGCCGGCCTGTAGGTGGTATGATGGAGCGCTAACTAGCGAGGTGCTGGGTAAAATACCCACCTTCAGACTCCTGCAGAGCTGGGGGTGCTGTTGTACAGTTCTGGCCAATGTGATACAGATGGGCACCCCTGGGAAAGGGCCCCATTCCTCAGGCAAAAATTCTCAAAAAGTGCTTTTGCCCCTCACCTTTTATTCTTCCTGCCCGGAATGGAGGGATTCTTCCCAGAGCTGCAAGGGCTCTTTCTGGATGATTCAGGGAACCTGTGGCTTTTCCTACAGGGGACACCACTCCACCACTGTCACGAATGCCTGCTCCCACGGCAACAGGTGCTAGAGACCGAAGAAAGACATCAACGAGAGATCCAATAGGGGTTTCTACTTGAGGTTCAATTTGTCAATAATGCATTGAAAAAGTCGCACCTGCTGGGAGATTTGGAGTGGTACCTGACGCCTTTGCTCTCCACCCTACATCCCAAGAGCTGGGTATATGCCCCACAGGCTCTGTTGACGTGTGGCATCTTCCCCATCATCCAACCTAGAGATGCTCCCAGCAGGTATTGATCTGGGTACCAATAATTACTGGGAAATTTGTTTGTTTGTTTGTTTGGTTGGTTGGTTCTGGGGATTGAACCCAGGAGCATTCTGCCCCCAAGCTACACCCCCAGCACTTTTTATTTTTGACACAAGGTCTCACTCAAGTTGCTGAGGCTGGCCTTGAACCTGAGATCCTCCTGTCTCAGTCTCCCAAGTACTGGGATTACAGGCAGGCACCACTGAGCCCGGCTGGAAATCTGTTTTTAATTGTTCTTATTTCTGTGCTTCACAGGTGGGGGGAATAAAACATACACATTTGGTGTTTTTTAAAAGTGATTATCGAGCCAGGTGTGTGGTGCACGCTTGTAATCCCAGTACTTAGGAGGCTGAGACAGGAGGATTGCAGGTTTGTGGCCAGCCTCAGCTACTTAGTGAGCCCCCCTGAAACTTAATGAGACCCTGTTTCAAATAAAGAATAAAAAATAGGGCTGGGGGTGTAGCTCGGAGGTAGAATGCCCCTGGGTTCACTCCCCAGTACCGCAAAAAAAAAAAGTGATCTTACTAGGTTTCTAGAATTTGTGTGTGTGTGTGTGTGTGTGGTACCAGGGATTGAACCCAGGGCATTCTACCTCCGAGCTACACCCCCAGCCCTATTTTTTATCCTTTATTTTGAAACCGGGTCTCACGAAGTTGCGGAGGGCCTCACTAATTAACCGAGGCTGGCCGTGAACCCGCATCCTCCAGTCTCCGCCTCCCAAGTACTAGGATTACAAGCGTGCGCCACCACGCCCAGCCGGGTTTCTAGAATTTTAGATGTGTCTTCAAGCACCATGCCTAGCTCAGTAACTTACTTTTTTTTTTTTTTTTTTTTTTTTT
>PVJS01023665.1:0-29384 GCA_004027185.1 Glis glis
ACCCCGGCCCTATTTTTTTTTATACTTTATTTTGAAACTGGGTCTCACGAAGTTGTGGAGGGCCTCACTAGGTAAAGAGAGAGAGAAAGAGAGAGAGAGAGAGAGAGAGAGAGCTGAGGCTGGCCACGAACCTGGATCCTACGGTCTCCGCCTCCCAAAGTACTGGGATTACAAGCGTGAGCCACCGCGCCTGGCAACTCAGGCCCTTTTTGAATGAGAAAAACTTAGAAGTATAGTAGATATCATCAAACATGTGAAAGAGTATCAAGTGAAATCATGATTAATTTTATCTTGTGGATTTTCTAGAAGTAAGGACTCAGACTTATGGGTACACAAATTATTTTTTACATAGAGAAAGGCAACTTTCAGTATGTTTTAGTTAGGCTTTGCTGAATAACAAATTATCCAATATGTAATACCTTAAAGCAATACATGTTTACTTAGAAGGCTACAATTCAGGGTATTAAATGCATGGTTAATCTGATCTGGGCAATTCAGAAAATTTCTGCTGGAATCAGTCATACAATCTAAGTCTCTAATAGGCTCATTGGTAGACTGCTAGCCACAGCAACAGGGGTGACTTTGTCTATGTTTCTCATCATATGGCAAGCTACTGCACATGGTGGTCGCAGTGTTCCAATGGCAAGAAGGTAGAGACTCAAAGATCTCTTGAGGAGTGGGATTGAAACATACACTGTCACAATGCAATTTCCAAGTCCATCCCAGATACAAGATGTAAAAAAAATAGATTCCATTCCTCAATGGAAAGAAGCAGAAGTTTTTGTGGGTGCTTTTGCAGTGGCCAGATACTCTAATGTTTTGAGACATTATGAAATCTAAACCTTATGTCACAAAGCAATTTCTAAAACCAGCCCAGATTCAGGATGTAGGAAAATAGATACCATGCCTCGATAGGAAAGAAGCAGAAATTATTGTGGGTGTGTTTACAGTCTACCAAGCAGCAATAAATAGTTTATTACCTACCAACAGAAATTATTCTCAGCAGTGGATGCAATCCCTGAGAAAAATTCTCAAATAAGTTCACTTATGCATGTGTCCTTAAAAACTACTTCTCTGCACAGCAAGAAAAAAAAAACACAAACAAAAAAATAACAAATTCTTCAGTGATACTTTTATCCTGAAAAATTCTATGCATTTACTATTCCAGATAATTTGTCTTCTTTAAAGATAATTTGTCTTCTTTGAAGAAAATATATTAATGATCCTATTTTCACAAGATTTATTTCCATGAACTTCAACCTTTGATTCTGACCCAATAGTTGTATGTTTTCTGAATTATAACAAAGCCTGATTTCAACTAAGATTATGATAATAAATATTTCCTCTACATTTTTGTTTGACAAAGTTAAGACTTAACAAATTAGTAGTTTCATTTTTGGGTACCTCTATTACTGTAATACTAAATGTTCAGCTCGCTGGGCGTGGTGGCGCATGCTTGTAATCCCAGTACTTTGGGAGGCGGAGACCGGAGGATCCAGGTTCGAGGCCAGCCTCAGCTCTCTCTCTCTCTCTCTCTCTCCCTGTCTCTCTCTCTCTCTCTACTTAGTGAGGCCCTCCGTAACATCGTAAGACCCGGTTTCAAAATAAAGTATAAAAAAATAGGGCCGGGGGTGTAGCACGGAGGTAGAATGCCCCTGAGTTCAATCCCTGGTACCACAAAAAAAAAAGCACTGTTAAATGTTCAGCTCACCACCTATCATATACACTTTGTCATAAGCATCCTATACCAGTATTAACTAATTTAATTTCACCCTACAACATCCTTCTTCTGCAAATCTTCCTTATAACATCTTTCCAGTTTAGAAGGCCCAAACCCAAATTTCACTCCTCTGTCTTCTTATGTTTCACATCCTAGAGAATGTCTGAATCCTACAATTATATTCCTCAAATCTGTTCCTCCACCCTGTTTCCCATTTTCTTTGCCTAATAGCCTTCCACCTGGCCCCAAACCTTGTTTTCTGACAAATTCTATCATGTAAAGAAATTTGTAAAGTAGTATCTCTCTGTACATGATAGAATTATACTGTACTGATTTTATTGCAGAAATTCTGCCATACTGATTCTGTTGCAAAAATTTTTCACATTTATACCCTCCTGCTTTTAAAACTCACCAGATTCATCAAACAATTATAAAAGATCCTTGTAGCCAAAACTCGACTTGCCTGTTTCCCATTGTCTAGTTTAACACATACATGGTGCATTTCAAATTTTCTGTTGCTACTTAATTTTTTCCCTAGAATTTCTTTCTTTCCTCATAGCTAATCATATGCATTCTTTGAGATCTATATCCACATACTGTCTTCCAGAGGAACGACTTAATAAACTTAATCTATTTGTCTCTCCAAGACATTTCTCTACTCCTATACTTGATCATCACCTTTAATTTGGTTATAACTCATTTGTGCATATAACTTATACATACATGCATACACACATACATACATTCCAACAAAGTGACGGTGATAACTAAAGAGGATCTGTGATTTTTGGGGAGCTCTACTTTGCTTGGTTTATCTTGCCCTTAGAGAAAGGACTCTTGAAAAGGACTTCCAGTTATTTCAAACTGATGAGTGTATACATAGTGGGAAAAACAGTAAATAAGGATGAGAAAGCAAGTGTGAAGTACCCTTTTACTTCTTTTATTTAAAAATTAACTTATGCTGTAAATTCTCCATGTCAAAGTAGAAAAACTGGGTATTCTAAGATTAAACAGAATACTTGATCTTAAATTTTGACCTTAATTTAGATTTAAAATTGAGACTAAGCAGTATACTAATAAGCTTAAATTTTGATCTTAAATTCCACAACATATATATATATAGTAATACTAATAACAGGTATAATGCATTATGCATCTACTTATAAACACATTAGTCATCTGTTTTGTGAAGCAATCTTGCAAACATGGCACCATTGTTGGCAATGCCCATATATATAGTAAGTAACATCAGTGGTTATTGAAATTAAATATCTAAAGTATACACATAGATTATTATAAAGGTAGTATTTTAAGTTAAGTCTATCAACCTAAAATTTTGCTAATTTTTTTAAGTCTATTAATTATTTTATTAAGCAAGATTTGTCAAGAATATACCATTTCCTGTAAAGTAGCGGGTTCGAGTGTTCGGAGAAGTAAGAGACCAGTTCCACCAATCAATAATGCAAAAGCAAAGGAACTTTATTGGCTAGCTCGAGCTAGGGTCCAAGTCTCATCCAGCACAGTGGAGTATTGACCTCCGACCCCGAGCTCTAGATTACTCAGGCTTTTATACATTTTGGTTACATATACAGTTGGCAACAGTTAGGGGTATTTGGAGTTCACTGATTGGCTCGTCACACCTGAGGAAGTTAGGGACTTTTCACCATTGTTCTGATAGGCCTCACCAAGCGGTGGTTTCCGTAGGAACATCTCTTGGAACTATTGGTTTAGGCCCTACCATTGTTCTGATAGGCCCCACCGAGCGGTGGTTTCTGTGGGAACATCTCTGAGAAACAGAAACTTGGGCCTAGCCTAGTTCCTTCAGAAGTACAGCCTGTCATGGCTGTTCTTCGGCCTCACATTCCAATGCAAAACTAGGCCCTGAGTTTAAAATACAGAGCAGTAAAGATTTTTCCACTTACATAATTTACTCAAAGTAGCCAAAACATTTCCTCAATATAAAATTAAAATTAGTAGCATTTTTTTTTTTTTGTGGTACCGGGGATTGAACGCAGGGGCGTTCTACCTCTGCGCTACACCCCCGGTCCTATTTTTTATACTTTATTTTGAAACCGGGTCTTCTCATGAAGTTGCGGAGGGCCTCACTAAGGAGAGAGAGAGAGAGAGAGAGAGAGAGAGACAGGGAGAGACAGCGAGAGAGATGAGGCTGGCCGCGAACCCGGATCCTCCGGTCTCCACCTCCCAAAGTACTGGGATTACAAGCATGCGCCACCACGCCCGGCTAAATTAGTAGCATTTTAAATATATATATATATATATGTACATACACACATTTCTAGCATTAATTGTAAATTATTACAAAATTTATTGGTGAATTTTTTTCTCTGAATTATATATGCTACTCTATAAACTTCTCCTTCTGAAATTATCTATGCTTAGTTTTGTTTTTCAGAGTGAGAATTTTATTTTCTTGCCCTGTTTTCTTGCCTATTCATCAGAAAATGTAGCTAAATAGTTAATCATATCATGGTAAAAAATGATTTCCATCTCAATTCGTGACAATGTCAAAATATGTGTAAAATATGTATTTTCTTACTTCCAAAATAATACACTAAAGTATGAAAAAATGTCATGTGAATCTAAAGAATGTGTCCATATTCTTCATGCAAATGTGATTCTACCCATTCTCTTTCTGTCTTCATACACAAACATGCACACACACACACACACACACACACACACACACACACAAACTACATTTATGAATACTATTTATAATCATACCATAAACTATTGCAAAAGGATTTGGAAAACTCAGAGAATTTACATAGGTCAGGGATATTTATACTTGTAAAAATTAAGTAATTAAATCACTATTGAGAGGAAAAAATCAAATTTCAGATATATTTTTGCAGTAATGAGTAATCAATTAATCCATAATATTCACTGAATCATTTGAGAGTAAAATCTAATTATGAACTTAATGAGAATCATATGAATAAAAAATGACTCATACTAAAAATAGTGTCAGTTTGATGATTCTAAAGAATCCATGTTGGTTTTGTCAGAAGCTGCCAAAGGTTTCTGAATGAATATAAAAGAGTTCAGTGAAAACCTGACAAAACTTCTCTGTCTCTTCTTCTCCGTTTTATATGTAATATTATATATGCAGATATATCTACAGTTTTGTATTATGTAGACAAATTAAGTATTTAAAAAATGAAGCTTAGCCAGGCGTGGTGGCGCACGCTTGTAATCCCAGTACTTTGGGAGGCGGAGACCGGAGGATCCGGGTTCGCGACCAGCATCAGCTCTCTCTCCCTGCTCGCTCTCTCTCTCTCTTTCTCTCTCTCTCTCTCTCTACTTAGTGAGGCCCTCCGCAACCTCATGAGACCCAGTTTCAAAATAAAGTATAAAAAATAGGGCCGGGGGTATAGCGCGGAGGTAGAACGCCCCTGGGTTCAATCCCCGGTACCGCAAAAAAAAAAAAAAAAAAATATATATATATATATATATGAAGCTTAGAATTCTTATATCTGTGCATTGCTTATATGGTAAATCTTTGGATTCTTGTATTTTCTTCAAATAATTATATATTGTCATACTTCATTTTATTTAATTATATAATATAAACTGGATTGTCTTTTGACTGAAATAATGTTAAATAATTTGGAGACTACTTAACTGATGAAAAACATGTTTTCTTCATGAATCTTAGACAATGGATTAGCATAGGAATTTATATGGTTTCTGATTTTTACCCATTTCCTCTTCACATTTGTTCTTATTTTTCTCTTACTTATTTTGCTTAGTGATCACCTGAAAGAATTAAAATAGAAAAAGTATCCCTAAATTTTTTTTCAAAAAATGCTATATGTTTTAGAATATCTTAATGTGTATGAAAGTCTATAGAGTTCTGAAATTTATTGGAATTTGAAACCATGAACTCCCCAGGAAACTTTTCAGTTCATTTTGGATCTTCCATAAGTGCATGATGAAATACAATAATTCTTTAAAAACAAAAGAAAAAGTAGAAAGAGATGAAAACCTGGGGCAAACATACATAAATAAAGAAAAGACTTGCAACATAGATCCAGTTGGCTCTCGTACTATATCATAGAAGTTCCAAAAGGAGACAAACCAATGGTAGGAATGATAAAATAAGTATCAGGATATATTTTTAATGAGCTTCAAAGAAATTGATCCTGTGTAGGGAAAGGTCTCCCTGAGTTTGGAGATAGAAAATGCTTGGACATATTCTTATAGAATACTTGAATTCTAAGTGATGAGAATATCATGTAATGGCAGGGTGTGGTGGCCCATGCCTGCAATCCCAGTACTTGGAAAGCAGAGACAGGAGGATCACAAGTTCAAGGCCAGCCTCAGCAATTTAGGGAGGCTCTCAGCAACTTAGTGAGATCCTGTTTCAAAATAAACTATAAAATAGGGATTGGGGAAGCAGTGTAGCTCAGAGGTAGAATGCCCATGGGTTCAATCCCTAGTACCAAACCAAACCAAACAAACCAAAGCAAAACCAAAACAAAACAAAACAAAAAAACTGAAGAAAAAATATCAGGCTGTTTCTTGAATTCTCAAAGCAACACTAGAATCTGAAAGACAAGGCAGAACAATAATTGCTATTAAAAAACAGAAAACAAACCAAAATAAAACCACTGGATTCAGTTTGCAAAAAATGGTAACATTGAGAATAAATGAGATAATTCATGATTACTCAAGTAATAGTGAGAAAAGAAAGCAGAAATTAAAATATTAATGACACATAATTTGGAACTTAATGTTAAAATATGACAATATAAAGACTGGCATTATAAAATAACAAAATATTTTTGCAAGAAAACAAATGGTAAAAAATTTGCAAAACAAAATAATGAGAAAATAACTAAAATAAATATTTATTTGTTTAGTAGGGGAAGCTTTTTTAAAAAGAAAACTCAAGCCAGATGAGGTGCTGTACACCTGTAATCCCAGTGCTTGGGAGGTTGAGAAAGGACAACTGAAGCTTTGAAATCAGCCTCAGCAATGCAGAGAGATTCTGAGCCATCTAGAGAGTCACTATTTCAAGACAAAACAAAAAGAAAGAAAGAAAACTCAAGTAACAAATTATGTTTAAAACTGACTATATTGACATTAGTTAGTGAAGTGCAACTCACTTAAAAATAATTTGTTATATTAAACTCTAAGGTGAAAAAGACAATCAATTTTAAAATTCAGTCATTCACTATTGATTTGGAGTGTGTACAAATATATTTATATATTGATGATGAAAAAATGGGCAATACCTCTAAAGATAGAAAAAACATATATTTAAACTCAGTAACTCCTTGAAAATCTATCCACTCCTTGAAAAATATTAAAATAAGAGCAAATAGTAAAACGTGCGCCAGAACATTATTGTAGAGCTTGTATTCATCATAGAAAAAAATTATAAACTGAATAAATATCACTGAAGGAAAATATGTATCATATTATGATCTCCCATAACATAAAATATTTTATAGACCTAACAATAAGTATACTATTATTGTATCTGTTGTTTTGCATGATTTTCAGAGATGTTGTTAAGTGAGGTAAACACAAGATACAAAAAAATAAAAAAAATATAGATTCATCTGCACAAATATGTTTCTTAATTTAATATTAATATATGAGCATTAAAATATGAAAATATTCATAAAAGGCTCTAACAGGAACAATCTAATTTGGAGGGCTATATCTAGTAAGATATGGGGAATAAAGAGATCCCTAACAAGCAGAAAACAAAATAATTGTCTTATTAAAAAGTAAACACTATAAAATTATATATAAACATATACAAACTATAATAATACATTACATACTCACATATATCTCATTATGCAGCTATGACAGCATTGCTTTATAAAACCATGTAAGTATGCATATATATCATAAAATTATCAAATAAATATTGGGAAAAGAGGCAGCATTTTCATAAAGAACAAATTATTTAATCTTGTTTTTTAAAATCTTAATTCCAGTCAGCACAATAGCACCTTTTCAGCTTTGAAAACAATTTTTATTTGGGCTTCATTCCTTCCTCCTTTATTATGGAAATACATTCAATTACTTAATAGAAAAATGCCACTTATCAACACGTATAACTACAATGCACCAATAAATGTAATAAATAAGAAAATAAATAAAGTGGATATATTTGGAAAAACAAAACAAAAAAGAAAAATCAAATGCCCACGCTGCCAGAATGACCAAAGTGATTTCAAATTATGCGTTTACCGGTAGTTCTAGTTCCATAATTCCTAAATACTTTTAACATTTTTATCTATAGATCAATACATAAGTTACACAACCCAATGGTTTGGCCAGAAAAGCATGATCTGGACTATGGATTAATTAGGTAGTGAATATCTAAAGGCTGCTCAGCAGACATGCACAAATATATTATATTCATTGGGATTAAAAAGTTTACTAAAATCATGTGTGGATTTGTTTACCATGCATAATGACTGCTTTAATAAGCAAGAAAAATTTATAAAATTTAAAAGTATCTAGATTCAATATATAACCAATGATTGTATTCTTTCATTTCTTTTCATGAATATTTAAGTTGGATTATTAATTATTTTATTGAAATTCTTTTATTTTTACCCCATGATCAAAATCTTGGCTCTTTTTTATTCCATTCATTCATTGAAATTAAATAATCTGAGATGCACCTTTAAATTCCTTTATTTTATGAACATAATAACTTGGTGACTTGAACTATATCCATTTCTGTAAGACAAACCCAAACTGTAAGTATATTATGCAGATGCAAACTGAAACTTTTCTGAGATTCTTATAAAGAGAAATACTAATGGGTGACATTATATGTAATAAAGATATATTTACATTTCACTGTATTATTAAAATTTTTTAGAATATTGAATACTACAATCTTCTTTGAGAGAATAGGTTTAAAATATAAATAAGCAAATTGAAAATTATATTGTACCATTTAAATGAATCAACATGTTTACTTAATTAAAATAAGTCAGATATTTTTATAAACTTAGTGAATTCGTCTCCCAAGAGTTTGGTCAGTATTTGATGCATTCAATTTAGTTTATTTATCCATGAATTTCAGACAATTTCCTCTTTCTTTTCCAAACAGAATGTAAGCTAGCCATTTTCCAATTGAAATACTCTATAATAATTGTATCAATCTCTTGAACCCTTAATTTTAGGTTCTGAGTCTAATATAATACTTTATAGATGGTGTGAGATACATTATGAATACATATTATGAATACATCTTTATCTGAATTAGCCACAAAAAATATTGACTGAGAAGAGTTGGTCAGCAAAATGGAAATAACTATCCTATTACCTTGTAGTATCATTTTAATGAGTGAAATGGTGAAAACAGTAATAGATTTACTATAATTCACTGTAGACAGAAAGATCTAGGATTAGCTATAGGACTGCCTATAATGATTTCTGATTTATATTCTTTGAATATATCTTAAGTAGATCAGCTATAAGGACATGCATTAAGCAGATAGGTAGAATTTTAATGTTTAATAACTTGGGCTATTGAGACAAGTCTTTCTTGGTAAGTCACAATAATTTTCTTTATTCTGAATATTTTGGTTTTAAAGGCAAAATCTGAAAAAATAAATGAAGATGCTAGCTTTTCCCATCATGTCTAAGGAAAGATGAATAACATATACATCTGAAAAAATTCCAGTACATGTCTCTGACCCCAAAAGGTTAGAGTGATTTTGCACTGTGAAATAATGAATTCAGGGTTTACCTCAAATGAGGAATATGGAAATATCAGAAGGTGGGGATCGGAAACTTGAAGCCCATTTATATAGCTTTCCCATAGGGTAAAACATATAATTTGTTCACATTAAATCTTGGAGTGTAGTGGAAGGTGAAATGTTTTCATCTCTAATCCCTCCAGTCTCTTGCCTGGCAGCGCCATCACATTCAGGCTACAGGTTTCACATTCTCAGACTAAAATGCTCAGTACTTTTAGCTCTTAAAAATTGATTTATGTTTCTCAAAAGTACGAGGTTGTAATAAATTGAGAATGTAAGTCAACATATTTATGATGAGGTGTATACATTTTAAATATTATCATATTTAAATATAATTATTTAAATATTATAATTTTAAATATTGTAATTTTAAATATGATAATATTTAAATATTATAATAATTAAGATTATATATTTTATTTTATTATATATGATATAATGCATTTATTTTATAATATAATAAAATTATACAATATTATATCATTATATTTAAATATTTGCATATTATAATATTTTAAATATTGGCATAAATCATGTAGCATACTTCCTTCTCAGTATTTGGGTACATAGAAAATTAATTTGTTATCACAAAGATGCATAATAAGGAAGAAATCAAGAAAATGAAATGGGGTGGTTTTGTAAGTCATTTCCCCATATGGAAGGATACTTGATGAGTTCTTATTCTTAAAAAGGTTACATTAAGGACATCATTAACTGTCCAACACACTGGATAATACTTTCACATTAAAAAAATAATAAATAAATAAATAAATAATACTTTCCTTTGTTCAATGATAGTTTTCTGTGAGATGTTTCATCTATCATTACTACACCCCAGTTTGTATTTATTAAATCATCATCATCCCTACTTACAATATACTTTTGTTTTGTTTTGTTTAATTTTAGTACTGGGGGTTCAACACAGAGGCAGTCTATCTCTGAGCTACATCCCCATCCCTTTTCTGTTTTTTTGTTTTTGAGCAGTCTCACCAAGTTGCTGAGGGTTTTGCTAAGATTATATACTTTAAGGCTGAAATTTACAGATGATATTTTGAGATCATATTATATATTGGATTTCTAAATTTATGATTACATACAAATGCACCTAAAATCACACATCAACTCCTAATCCTATCAGCATTAAATAACTCTAATTCACAGTGTCTTTCAAAGCTTTAATAAAAAAGCTGAAAATAGTTGAGTATAAAATAGTAAGTAAGGCTAGAGGGAATGAACTTAAGGGAGTGAAGGAATAAATGAAGACCAACCCCAAAGAAAGGTTATGCTCAAGAGAAAGACCTAAATCTGAATCCAAATAAACCCATTCATAATCCATTCCCTAAAGACTTTCCAATTTGTCACCAAAATCTGTGGAGGTAGATGGAAATATAACTTCACATACTAATATTAATAATAGAAATTTAATTTAATGTCAATTATTTAGTCTTTCAAGCTTTTAAAACACAATAAATAATTTTAGCAGCAAATCCACAAATCAGATAGTAATATGAATATTAAAGTATCCAGGTAGTTATATGACTCCCAAAGTTATTTTGCAGGCAGGCAGTGGAAATGGCACGTTTACACCTATCTAATTTACAAGCCTGTGCAATCCTAATATACCACATAGCACCCTTGAAATGATTCCTTCAACTGAGCATGGTAAACACAGCAAAATGTATAAAGCAAACAAAGTTTTATGAAACAGATTACATTTACGCATTTATATGTAATTTCTTTCTTTCCTTTTCCTTTTTTTATTGTGGGGTATGGGGATTGAACCCAAGGGAATTCCACCTCCAATCCTATTTTATTTTTTTATTTTGAAGCAGGTTCTCACTAAGTTGCTAAGGATATCTCTAAGTTGCTGACCTTGGCAATCCTCCTGTCTCAGCCTCCCAAGTACTGGGATTACAGGCATGTGCCACAATGCCTGGCTTGTCATTTCTTTACATATGTAAAACTTTATATATCAATATAAGCATATCTATAAACAAAATACAGTTATAATTAAGGCACAGTATTAATGTTCACAATTAAAATGTTTTCAGCAAAGTACAAGGAAATCCTTAATAGTGTCCAAGGAGGGGTCAGTGTAGAATTCTAGAAGCTCCTAAATGCTACCTGAGGGAATAGGACATGTTTTGCGTTGCTGTCTTATTATAATTTTGACTCAGTGCTGAAATCAATGTGACAGAGGTACTGAGGGTTATAGGACAGAAAGCCACCATGGGGTTCCAATGGGGTTGTTAGTGATGTTTCAGGGAATCAGTTTTGCTGGAAGCAAAGATGGTTCTGAGTAAGTAGGAGGACAGTTGAACTCTAAACCAGTCAAAGACATAAAGGATTAAGAGTTCACACGCCCTCAGATTCAGCAACCTGGACCTAACACTGTGGGCAGAGATACCACCAGTGAACGGAGAAGTCAACAACAAGCCAAGAAAAGTAAACGTCCCTCGAGAAAATTCAAAGCCCTGCTACTGCCATCATCGATGATGTCCATCTAAGTCTCTGCTACAGTTTTCTAGGTGGGGAGCAAACAATTTAGAACCATGAAAATTAACTAAAAAGTACATTTGAAATGCAATACAAGTATCTCAAATCTGAACAGATTGGTATATTGTTTATCAACAAGTTTAATTTTCCCTGTTACTCAATAGGTGAAGAAGGTGTAATTCATCAGTCATCAAAAAAATTAAAGAACTACATTCTCTTTGTTGATTCAAGTGAAGTGTATAACTGTAATTGCACCACTATATGTACTATTCAAATCACAAAAAAAATGTTCAAAATGTTACTCTCATTCGAGTCTAAGTGGATATATAAAATGTTGGATGTGGTTTTGCTAATAAGGATAGGTAAAGGGAAGTAAAGTCTTTTTATTTTTGGTATATTCTTTACTGCATGTTTTATATGTGATTTTACATGTGTTATATATTCATATATGTGTTATATATTCAACATGTGTCAGAGTCATTCAATCATTGATTTACTTTCTAATGTGCTCACAAAAATCGTGATAGGGCTTATGAAGAAGCAAAGGCACGAAGTTTCAAAGAAATTAAGAAATTTCATCACATTTTGATATTATCTATAAATATCACACACATAAAACATACACACACAAATACATACACACAATTTATCTTTCATAACCATTTTTGTTTCTTCATGTTTACCTTATCTTTGATTATTGCATATATTTTCATAAATAAAAATATATTTAATTATTTAGTGCAGACTTTAACAATCCATATGACCTGAAGTTTTCAGACTATAGTACCAGAATAATGATCATCACAATATTATTTACACTGCATATTAGACTATTTCTCTTTAATAGGCTCCCCAAAATGAGAAGAGTGGGTTAAAAGGGATGAATACATTTTCACCTTACACTGCGAACCCTTTATGAAAATAACACTTTCAATATATTTTCACTGAAATTGGTTATTTGGACTTTTCAAATGTGGTTAATTTAATAGGTAAAGGAATGGTATATCTCAGCTGTTACTTTTTTTATCAGTTTATACTTTTCTTATTTACTTATTCCAACATTATTGACTTAAAAATGTTCAAAAATTTACAAGGAGTACATAAAATATTACATGTATTCATTATATGTATTATATATTAATTTCATTTGTTTAAAATATTTTCCAATTATTTGTATATTTTTGATATACTAATGTAAAATATTTATGTAATTATAATTATGAATATTTTCTATGTGATTACAATGATTCTTTTATCTGAGACTTTTATCTAGCTCTATAGAACTAGGCAACTTTTATTTTTATTTTCCAATTCTCTTAGGGTCTATTCTTTAAAGAAAGATACGTACATAGAAATATAGAGAGATACACGTGTAGTATGTGACACAATATTTGCCCATTTCTAAAATTGCTATATTTATGTAAATACACCTTGTAAGTTTTCCCTGCTAACCAGTTTGTCTTTGATGTTGTCCTAAATGAAATTAAAATAAATAACACTGTCTACTTTTCTGTGTGTTTGTTCTGTTTATTCATGTCTTAATACCAAATTTTTATTTTGGTTGAATTAAAATGTTTAATAGCTCATAAAAACCCTCAAAAAGTCAGTCATATTTTTTCATGTTAAATAATTCTTCCACCTTTTACCTAGATGAGCTTTGGGGTGATTTGGGAGAACATTAGGAATAAAATCCTCTAAATTGAGGTTTGAATGAAAATACATTAGACTTAAGATTTTAGCCATCTTTGTATTAGTCTTTATCAAAGGATATGATATGTCTCTCCATTTATTCAAATCTTCTCTTATATCACTTAATAAAAAGTTATGGCATTATATATAGGGTCATGCTTCCTGTTCATGTTCTTTGTTAAGTTTATCTGGAGCCACCTTTCATTTTCCATAGTTAAACTGTTTTTCTATGATTTCCTGTCTTGGAAGTGATCCTCATGTTGCATAACTTCATTACTCTTGTGATCTCAATTTTTAAAGATCCAGCATTCTCAATGAAATCAGAAAAAATGTAAGGAAGTACGCCAAGAATTTTTGTGCATGTATGTTTGTATCACATTGAACCTCATTATGATATTTAATTGCAATGCTCTAATAAAAGTATTTTAAAAAAGAAAAGGCTAAGCTGGGTATGGTCGTGTATGCCAATAATCCCAGCATTTGGGAAGCTCAGACAGGAGGATCACAGGTTTGAGGCCACCCTCAGCAATTTAATGATATCTTATTTCAATAAAAGGGGAGATTAGCTTGGAAGTAGAATGCCCCTGGTTTAATCCCAGTACAAAAAAAAGGAAGAAAGAAAAAAAGAGAAGATGAGAGAGAGAGATGGTATCAAATATAGGCAAGAAATATAACAAAAAACTATCTTAATGTTATTGTGTTTCTTAAGAATTATCTAGTTCTCAGCTAGATAACTATTTTTTGTGCAAAACAATTTAATTTAGATGCTTTTCTAGCCCATCTCAATTTATGAAATGCCCACCCTTTAAGACATACTTTAATTGTCCTTTATTATAGATCTTCTCTATTAAACCAATCACCTCTCAAACTACATCCTTAATTTTGATTTGCTAAAGCTCCTGCAAATTCTATTCAAAATGGACATTTTTAGGTGTAGATTTTCTCTTTTACATGACAAAGTAAGGTAGTGATTGCTATAAAGAGGAATACTTGACTGTGATGGAGGCATATAGGCAGTAGGTGAGCTCTATAATATATCCATTGAAGAAATGATTCAAGTTATACAAGTTTAATGAAAACTACTACTATTCATGGTCTTTACTACATATTTTTTAAAATATTTTACATATATTTATTTTCTTAATTGTCATAACAGTGAAAGAGATTCTTTTAAGTGCACCAGTTTTGTAGATTTGGGGACTGAGAGAAGTGGAGTTAAGCAATTTATGAGCACATAGTTTCCAGGGGCCAAAACATGAATGAGAACTCAGGTAGGCTAGTTCTACAATTTGTGTTCCTTAACACTAATCCCTAATATACTGCTTTCAAATATCTTAAAGTAAGCATGAGGTGCTAGATATTTTCTCATTTGTTGTGTATTGTAATTAGTTTTCAAAATGTGAATTATTTGGTTAAATCCTCTTCAAAAGTCTTCAACTATTCCCTGCTAATAAATCTGTGATTGCTGAATCTATAATTATTACCAGACTTTTTATTTTTTTCTTCATCTCTGACTAGATTTTTAAATCTTTGGGTACATTATTTCAACTATAAAGAAAAATTGCAAGAAAACTACAATACTGACTTCCTGCTTCTCCAGGTTCAACAGACAACCCACCTTCTTGCGCAGTGCCAGCTGCATGCTGGAGACACCATGGTGAAGGTGAGAGTGAACAGATTTGTCCGCCTTGGGTGCCTGGTCACCAGGACACCGCTTTTAGCTCTGACTAAGCGGATATTGTCACCATCCGTGACACCTTCACTGACCTCAACTGCATGGTCTACATGTTCCAGTATGATTGCACCCATGGCAAGTTCAATGGCATCATCAAGACAGAGAACAGGAAGCTTATCATCATTGAAAAGCCCATCTCTATCTTCCAGGAGCAAGATTCTGCCAACATCAAGTGGGTTGATGCTGGTGCTGAGTCTACTATGGAGTCCACTGGGGTCTTCTCTACCATGGGCAGTGCCAAAGGGTCATCATCTCTTCCCCTTCTCCTGACACTACATACTGGTGATGGGTCTGGGAAAGTACCACCGCTCCCTCAAGATCATCAACAACACCTCCTGCACCCCCCTCCTTAGCCCCCCCTGCCAAGGTCAGCCGTGACAACTTTGGCATCCTGGAAGGACTCATGACCACCATCCATGTGATCATTGCCACTCAGAAGACCGTGGGAAACCATGGAGTGATGACCTTGTGGCTGCCCGTAACATCTTGCTTGCATCCACGGTGCCAAGACTGTGGGCAAGGTCATCCCTGACTTCAATCGGAAGCTTACTGGCATGGCCTTCCATGTGCCCATCCCCAACATGTTGGTGGAGGATGTGATGTGCCACCTAGAGAAAGCTGTCAAATATGATGTCAAGAAGGTGGTGAATCAGGCATCTGAGGGCCCCTTCAAAGGCATCCTGGGCTACACTGAGGACTAGATTGTCTTCTGTGACTTTAACAGTGACACCCACTCTTCCACCTTCGATACTGGGCTGGCATTACCCTTAACAACCACTTTGTCAAGCTCGTTTACTGGTATGATAATGAATTTGGCTACAGGAACAGAGTGGTAGGCCTCATGGTCCACATAGCCTCCCACCAGTAAGAACCTTTAGACTATCAGCCCCAGCAAGCACACAGGAGGAAGAGAGAAGCCCTCAGCTGCTGGGGAGCTGCTGCCCCAACTCAGTCCCCAACACACTGAGAATCTCCCCTTCTCCCAGTTTCCATCCCAGACCCTTTGATGAAGGGGAGTGACTTAGGGGGCCCTATTGTCATGCACCATCACTGCACCTCCCCCCGCAAAAAGATACTACAATATTTCAAGAAAATTTTTGTACCTTTTCTCACATTCAGAAGTTATCTGCATCATTAATTTGTTCTATTGAGTGCTCTCCTTTCAAACAATTGAAGAGTAAGGTTACACTATTTTATTTATTCATAAATATTTCAGTGTACATTTTTATTTATTTATTTATTTATTTAATTATTTATTTTGCGGTACCGGGGATTTTTTTATTTATTTATTTATTTTATTTATTTTTTTTTTTTTGCAGTACCGGGGATTGAACGCAGGGGCGTTCTACCTCCGCGCTACGCCCCCGGCCCTATTTTTTATACTTTATTTTTGAAACTGGGTCTCACAAAGTTGCGGAGGGCCTCACTAAGGAGAGAGAGAGACAGAGAGACAGGGAGAGAGAGAGAGACAGAGAGACAGAGAGACAGGGAGAGAGAGTGCTGAGGCTGGCCGCGAACCCGGATCCCCTGGTCTCCGCCTCCCAAAGTACTGGGATTACAAGTGTGCGCCACCATGCCCGGCTCAGTGTACATTTTTAAAAAATAGAAACACCATCTTTCATGATCAAAATAAAATGATCAAAATCAGTAAATTTATCATTGATATGGTACTTTTTCAAATCACTTGTTTTTAAATATAACCAATTTTCCTAAATTTTCTTTTTGAGGAATTAATTTAAGGATATGTTCTAAAAGTCTGTTTGATAAATAATATTCTAAGTAACAAAAAATATGAAACTAGACTAAGAGATGGTGTTTTACCTTACATAGCTACTAGCAACAGCTTTTAAACTATTGAATAAATTTATGTTACATCCCTTTCACATTTTTTTCAGTTTAAATCCTTAATCTAGTCTAATTTATTCTACTAAGAGGGTTAGAAAAAGTAACAAGATATTAAAATCAATCCTATCCCTATGAGCAATATTTTATTTTTAATGAGAATCTTAGCCTCAAATATTTAAGCTCTACTAACTAGGAGAAGTGACATTATTTAGAAACATTTAAAACTGTTTCTAAGCATCACTTTTTAAAATTATTTTAAGGTTATGAAATGTAAACAAATTTCTTATTTTTCATAGTCATAAGGGAAAAATCTTAGAAACATTTATATCAAACAAAATATGAGAGAAAACATAAACAAATATGCCATTTTTAAACAGAACTTGAAGACAAAGATAATTTTATATTAAATAACTTTAAAATAAAATTATCTATTGCAATATGCAATATTATACATGATATTTATATAATAATTAATTATATAAATAAGATACATATCATGACTTATCATCACTCTATCATGTAGGCTTTAATGAATCCATTTTCCATGAAATAGTGATTTTTATTTCTCTCCTAACACCCTTAATATTCAGTAACCTTTGTGTGGTTCCAAACACTTCTGTTGAATACAAATGTAACTTGAGAGGCAAAGATCTTAGATTTATTTCCTGTATATAATTAATTGGCAGGTTAAGGCTTAAGTAAAATGATTTGACATAAAGTAGTTAAATTAGCCACATTTATGCTAAAAATGTTATATGATATCAAATAAAGGCAAGCACATATTTAATTCAAAGGAAAAAATGTAAATAAGTTAATGAATGACCAACACAAAATTATTATATTAAATAATTTATAGTTTGGTAATAATTTCAGTTACATAAAGAAATATTAGAATGTATACTGATTATTATTTTCATAATTTTATGTTTTTCTTTCTTAAATTTATACCTGAACTAAGTAAAATATGATGTACACACTATAGACATAACAGGTTTTTATAAAAGTTGTTACATGAAAAATTTACAAGACATGGAATAAAGAATATGTTTTCTTGAAAAGGTACTACTAGTTGGGCATATATACTGTAATAAATGTTTACTGAGATTTTTGTTTTTGTTTTTGGTTGTAGGGATTGAACCCAGGGGCACTCTACCACTGAGATACATCCCCAGCCCTTTTCATTTATTTCATTATTTTGAGACAGATTCTCATTAATTTGCCCAGGCTGGTCTCAAACTTGTGATCCTCTTACCTCAACTCCTAGGTAGTTGGGATTATCAGTGTGTGCCACTGCTTCCTTTACAAGAAATTTTGGATTTTTGAAACTTGGACTTTCTCAATAAGACCCCCAAAGCTTAATTAATATCAGAATACTGTGTTGATGCTTATCCATGTTTATAACTGCACAATTCACAACAGCCAAATTATGGAACCCACCTAGGTGTCCATCAACAGATGAACTGATAGAGAAAATGTAGTATATATACACAATGGAATTTTACTGAGTCTAAAGAAGAATAAAATTATGTTATTTGTAGGAAAATGGATGAAACTAGAAAATATTATGCTGAGACAAGCCAGTCTCAGAAATTCAAGGGTTGAATGTTTTCTCTCATTTGTAGAAGCTAGAGAGAAAATAAAAAACAAAAGAGACTTCAGTTAAATGAGGAGAGATACCAGTAGAATAGTGGAAGGGAATTATTGATGGGAGGTGGGGAGGAGAAAACTGAGGCTTGAGGAGTGGAACAATTCAAATAGTGTTATATCCACAAATGAAAGCATCACTATGAATCTCTCTAACATGTATGAGAGAGGAGAGGACTGAGACTGGATGTAGAGGGAATCACACCAAGTGCTGTGTGCATGTATGTTTGCATCACATTGACCCTCACTAGGATGTATAATTACAATACTCCATCCAGTAAAAGTATATTAAAAAAAAACTTGACTTGTATCTATAATTTCTACAAAAATATCAAAATACTTAAAATAGCAACAGTATAGTTATATAAACACTCTTATTTAGAATATATATAGTTAGATATTGAGAGATAATCTTTATTGTGTTTGGTTATCTCAGGAAAATTAACTATACAACACAAAGACTTCAGTGAAATGAGATCTTTGCATGAGTTCTGATAGTCTTTGAAATGATCCAAATTTGTGAATGTTTTTTGAAAGGCCAACATTAAAATATTTACTTATGTTGTTTTTATTTAGAAGATATTTATTATACTTCGCTGTAATGCAAATATATTAAACACTATTTCCTTATAATATTTTGAAAATGTTTTACCAAAATAAGGAGAGAGGATGTTCTACATGCTATACCAAAGTTTCATGGTTTTGTAACCCAGCTCCTTTCTGGAAATGTGTACAGCAATGTAACTCAGTATCATAACTAATGATATTAGGTGATTTTGATCTCATACTTTGTTAGTCAATGTAATTTAGGTACAAGTATACAATAATAATAAAATGATTATAAATTATTTTCTTGAATAAGAATATATCCTCTCTTTTCTTCAGTTTTAGTAATATGAGAAAAAATTGAAATGACATAAACAAGAGGGCCCCAAAGAAGGAAAGGAAGAAGTGAGGCAAAGATTACCATAATCACATACATAAAACAACTGACAGGTAAGTAACTCTATGCACATCAGAATTTTTAGAACTAGGACCCTCTCAAATTATGATACAATAAAGTTTTTATTTTGTTTGTGGCAGATAAGGAGAGTCACTACTGGGTTTAGACTCACCCCATCTTCCACAATACAACCTTATAAGGATCTTAAATCAAATCTCTACTTGTATAAAAAATATATAATGATTTATTTGCAAACACGGTGAAGTGTTTTAACAGATAAACATGTAAGTTTTGCAGAACTGGAGATTGACATTCCAGTAAACTAGTGTTCTTCAGCCACCAAACTACTTTAATACTACAGTGAGATTGCTTTATAATCACTAGATAGCATGTCAGGGTTAACAAGATTTGCTAATGGCTTAAATCATATGGAATAGCAGGAAAGGATAACACGTTTTACAGTCTTGTAGATTGAAAAGAAATAGAAGTTGGGCTTGTTTATACCACAAGCTAGGAAGTGCTTAACTAGCTGAAGGGCTGCGGAGGTATAAAATTATATGTAACATGTATCTTTCATTTATCTTACACAATAACATCCATTTATCTATAAGTCTAGATATCCAAAGAAATTGTATTTACTAGAAACAAAGCTTAAAAATGGTCATAAATAAAACCTCTGTTTGAGAACAAATTGAGAGATGAAGAATTTTTGACTATGCTTACTTTGACATTCAGGGAGAAGTTTATTTTTATAAACCAAGGTTGCTGATTTTATGGGCAAAATCCATTTCTAGGCAAAACTTTGGTCTTTTAATTTGTGGAGATGACAAATTTGAGTCTCGAAACATTTTTTTTCCTTGTTTTGTTTTTCAGTCTTAACTCTTAAGGACAACACTTTTATAATATGATATTTTATTAACTTTAGTTAAGGAAGTTCATGTCTTTTCTATGTGGGAAGTCATTCTGTCTTTCTGATGCAGTAATGGTCAGAAGTGGGATTCAATGTGCTAAAGAAAACACATAATTCCAATACTTAACTCTTTGACCATTTTCTCCCTAACTTCCATATTAAAATGTCATTATGGGAACAGAATTTAAAGCTGTTTCCTAACACTGAAACAAAACATACCCCTGAATGCTATGTGGACTATGTGGAATTTACTTGTCTCTACAGGTTAAAATCCTATACTGGCAATCTGGAGAAGGACAAGAATATAGCAAAAAAGCAAAATTTTAAAAACTTTTTTGTCCACTACTTCTTAAAAACCTGGTATATACAATCTCTTTATATTTTGATATGTATTTTAAATAGTAATAATATACTCTCCTTTCTCTCTCAGATAATTTTTGCCTCAACTAAAATTGCGTATTTAAAAGTCATGTATGTATGGATAAGTTCAGTTTAAGCCAGAGGGCTTCACAAGGGCTGTTCTTTCTAGGCCCACAAATTTGATCTATAGCAGTAAAAATACAATTTCAATATAAATTGCTACAAACTATTGAAGCAAAAATACAAGACTAAAATGTGCAAGAATACTAAAAATTAAAGATGTATATATGGTGATGCACAGAATACTATTTTCCTCAGGGAATTTCAGTCCATATATACCCTCAATGGGTCTTAATTTTTAAGGTTCCATATTAAGGCTCCATCTTCCCCTTTGAAGTTCAAAACCAATCGAAAGACAAAAGTGTGAAACAAGTATTGATTAAAGCAAAAGTTTTAGAATCGATTAATGGGGATTGGAAGAATTGGCTTCAATGGCCACAATATGCTTCCTAATAATTTACTGCAAATTAAAATGATCAAGGATCAGAGTGTGCTATTTTTGATTTAGAGTGTGGTGGAAGAACACAGTTCATTGTCTTCTACTATGACAATAAATGCGGGATTTAAAAAGTGCCCACCATGAACAACTAGAATTGAAAGACATTTGTTAAAGTTATAAAACAAGCTTTAATTGTGAAGAATTGAAAATGTCACATTCAACCAAAGAGTAAAATGTATTAATTCATGTAAGGAATATTTACTGGATACAATTATATACCAGCCACTGTCTTAGGTACTAGAGAAACAGTCATAAACTGAATAGACAAAATAGCTCTATATTCATTGCTTCTTTTCTAATGATGGAATGAGACATTAAATAAGTAAAATAAATAAATAATCCAAACATGCCAAGTAGCAAGGAGAAAAAAGTGAGATTTGATATGAGATGCATGATGTCTTCAAAGACAGGCAGACATTTTTTCTAGGATGGCTATAGAAGCTCTTATTGAAAAATTGATCATAAAGTTAAAGTATTTAAGGAAGTGAGGGACTAAGACTTATTGACTTTCAGAAATAGCAAGTATAGATGTTCTGAGAAAGAACAAACATGATTCTAAAAATTAGGAAGAGGCAAGTGTGGATGGAATAATGTGAAAGAATCGAGTCATAGGACATGAGGTCAGAGAAACGATGGGAACAAAGTCATGCAGTGTCCAAGAGAGTAAAAACAAACTGGAATTTTCACTGGATAGGAACGGAAGCAGCTAAAAAGTTGTAAGCAGGAAAGTAATATAATCTATCTTAGGTTTTAATACAATCAAGTTGGCTGCTATTCTGACAAAACACTACAGAAGTACAGGGATGGGTGTGGGGAGACAATTAGCAACCTGCTGAAAAATTCATGATAGATATATTGGTAACTTCGTATAGAATGATATCAGTAGATGTGAGAAGTGGACATATTCTGCATATAATTCCAGCAGTATTAACTGAAGAATATTATTTCTGAGGGAAAAAGAAAGTCAAATATATCTATATATTTTTCAAGGGAGGGAGGGAGCTGCCATAGAGAATGCAGGTGGAGCAGTCTTGTTTGGGGGATACTTGAAGATAAAAGAATTTTGCATTGGAAATTTAGGTTTTATAATCATACTAGACACTCATGGAAATATGTTACATGGTCAGTTAGGCATGTAACTCTAGATTCCAATACAGACACCTGGCTTAGTGTTATAAAAATAGGGATAACACATAGATGTCTGTAATGACGTCTTACTAAATGCCCCAATTTAAGGAATTCATATACATATAAGAATTAAAAGGTCAAGAATGGAATTTTGGGATGCTCTAGTGTTAAAAGAATGTATAGATTAAAATGGCCCCACAAGGAGACTACGAAGAAGAACACCAGAAGAAAGGATATAAATGTAGAGTCCTAGAAGCCATGTTTAAATGTGTTTTGTAAGCTGGGTGTGGTCATGCACACTTATAATCCCAGTACTTGGGATGCTGAGACATCACAGGTTTTGGACAGCCTCAGTAACTAAGAAGACTCTCAACAACTTAGAGAGACCCTGTTTCAAAATAAAAATAAAAAAATGTAACTCAGAGGTAGAATGCCTCTGGGTTCAATTCCTAATACCACCAAAAAAAAAAGTGTTTCCTAAGAATGTTAATACTATCTTCAGTGCAGTTGGAATTTCAAGCAAGATTAGAACTGACAACTACAAGGTTTCATAATATAAGGGTTTACTAAGGAAAGATTTTTGGGAAATGATGGTGGTTATAAAAGCCTGATTTAGTTGAGTTCAAAGAAAACAGTTACAGGTTAATGCCTAAGTCTGAAGCACAATCAAAACAACAGAGATACACCCCCACAATCTCAACTGCCATACTGACAAAAACACTGTACAAGTGAAGGAAGAACAGAAGAAGGATACTTCTGGGACATAAGAGAAAATCAAATGTGCAAAGAGATCTTCCCACTAGAAGATATAATTAATGAATTTGAAAATAGGTCAATAGAAAAAACATAGAAAGAAATACATAGGAGAACAGAGAGAAACAGAGAGAAAAAAGGTTAAAAGCTAGAAAAGAGTATGGAAGAAAAGTGGGACATAATAAATTGTCTATTGTATGTGTAGTTGGAGTTTTATGGAAAGAAGACAGGGTGAAGTAGAAGTAATATGGGAAGTTTTAGAGTTAACAATTTTCAAAACTGATGAAGAACATTGGCCTAGAGATTAATGTTCTGCTATCTCCAAACAGGAGGCAGAGGAAAGTAAAAAGAAGAAGGAAGGAAGGAAGGAAGGAAGGAAGGAAGGAAGGAAGGAAGGAAGGAAGGAAGGAAGAAAAGTAGGTGTGTGTATGAGTGTGTGTGTGTGTGTGTGTGTGTGTGTGTGTGTGTGTGTGTGTGTTAGGGAAGGGGGAGTCACTTGGTAAGTGATCAAAGTGACACACCTGAATGAAGATTGTGCCACCTCCAAAATCAAAATCAAAATAGGCCCACCAGGTATTGTGCCTCTTTCTTGGTTGGAGGAGAGGCCAGATATAACAATGTATCCTTTACCTTAGAAAGAATACCTTGGCATGTCTCACACCACCGGACTCCTGGAAATTTTACTGAGGTAAAAGGCCCTTGAATTTTAATGGGATTTACTTCCCATCCCCTGGCATGCAAATGCTTTACTAACAAGTCCAGAGTGGTTGCTACTTCTTGCTCCTATGTTCCAATTAACATAATATCTTTGATGTAATGGACCAGTGTGATACTTTGTGGGATAGAAAGGTGATCGATATCTCTGCAAACTGTAAATTATGACACAGGGCTGGAGAGTTGATATAATCCTGAAGTAGAACAGTGAAGGTATATTGCTAGCTTGAAAGAAAATTGCTTCTGGTGCACCTTCTGGATAGGTATGGTGTCAAAGGTATTTTTCAAAACAGTAGCTGCATACCAAATACCAAAAAAAATGTGTTAATTGTCTCAATCAAGGAAACCACATTTGGTACAGCAGCTGCAATTGGAATCACCACTTGGTTAAGCATACTACTATAATCAACTGTCATTCTCCAAGATCCATATGTCCTCTGCACAGACCAAATAGGAAAGTTAAATGGGGATGTAATGGGAACCACCATTAAGCATCTTTCAAGTTCTTGATGGTGGCACCAATCTCTGCAATCCCTCCAGGTATGCAATATTGGTTTATTTACTATCTTTACTATTTTTCCAGGTAGAGATAGCTCTAATGACTTTCATTTGACCTATCCCTCCATCATAGCTCTCACTTTACAAGCTAGGGAACCAATGCGGGATTCGGGTAAGTGCTAAGTATATCTATGCTAATTATACATTTTGGAACTGAGGAAATAACCACAGGATAAGTTCAAGGATCCACTGAACCCACTGTGAATTGGACCTTGGCTAAAATTCCTTTGATCTGCTGACCTCCAAGAACATCTACTTTGGAGGGTCACAATGATGTTTCAGATTTCCTGGTACCAACATCAGTTCAGATCCAGTGTGCAGTAGTCCCCAGAAGGTCTGATCATTTCCTTTCTTCAATGTACAGTTACCCTGGTGAAATTCCATAGGTCCCTTTGGAGAAGGATGGGAGAAAGAATAATAGTAGAACTTTTTGGTTTTATACCAAGGTCCTTTCTCAAGGGGACCTACCCCCCTCATTTTATTCAAAGTGTTCTAGGTTCATAAACTGGCTCAAATCTGGGAATTGTTTGAGGAGCTATGATTCTAAGCTGTTATGATTTAAGGAATTTTTCTGCTCATATAAACTGAGTAAGAATTCGGTAGGTCTTCTACTTCACTTCTGGGAACACCATGATTGATCAGCTAATGCCATGGATACAGGAATCAGACCATTCTGTTTATTGCTTCTCTTTTGCTCCCACCCCTGCCATTCCAATATCCAATTATACTCAAGAGATTTAAGTTTTTCAATTGAGTGACTGTGGAACAATGACAGAAAACTTTATTTTTTTAAATTTTTTGTGGTTTTCCAAACTTTTCTTATTGGGTACATTGTAATTTTATATCATATTCTGGCACAGAGTGACATAAAAATACATGTATACAACTCTTATTGCCCTCCCCACTAGGTCGCCCCACCCTTACCCCTCAAGTCTTTGAGATTGGAATTGGCAATTTTGGATAATTTATAGCATTATTTCTACTATTGCACTCTTTTTTTTTGGGGGGGGAGCTATGGGGAATGGAATCCAGGGGCATTCTACCTCCAAGCTACACTCCCAGCTCGATTTTATTTTAATTTTGAAACAGGGTCTCGCTAGGTTGCTGAGAGTCTCACTTCTTGCTGAGGCTGTCCTCGAACCATGCCCGGCCTATTGCACTCTTTATGACTTCGTTCTCCCCCCTTCTTTCTCTAATCCCCCTCAATCATTCCCCTAGAGTTTCTGCTCATCTATCTAATGTTGCCGTTATTTCCAATTATCTCTCTAGTTTCCACATATAAAAGAGAACATATATCTACTCGTTCTTTGGGACTGGTTGTACTCAGTATAATATTCTCCAGTTCCATCCATTTTCCTGAAAATGGTGTGATTTTGTTCTTCTCTATGGCTGAGTAAAATTCCTTTCATTGAGTGCATATACCAAAGCTTTGCGATCCATTCATCCATTGATGAACACCTAGTCTGGTTCCATAATTTGACTATTGTAAATTGTTCTGCTATGAATATGGATATGTTAATATGATTATAATATTCTGATTTCATTTCCTTTGGGAAAATGCCCAGGTGTGCTGTCGCTGGGCGTATGGCACTTCTGTTCCCAAACTGGTGCTTCCCTCATAAATCTGTTCCTTGAAGTGTGGGCAAAGGGCACATCTTCTGGCCCTCCCAGTGTGGAGAAAAAGATTTTACATGGCAAATCCATACTAGCATTCCATGCTCTCTGAATCTTTGAATCCCTTCATCCAAAGAAAATCAAGGGATATTAGACATTTACAACTCATTCACAGTAGGACATCTTTAGATTCATATCTCAGCCAATAAACCAAATAAACAATTGGTACCTTTTAACATTGTGAGCAGCTATATTAAATATAGAAATTCTGCTTAATGGGACCATATCAATAAATTTAAGCTGGTCTCTTCATATGTGCTTTCCACCATTATCCCATACTCTTAAAACCCATTACCATACTTATTCCCAACAACTCTACTTGTATGCATTAGAAAACTCGAGAAGTTCCTTTGGAGCACAGCACACTTCTTCATGGGGCACACTCTGTACTTCACCTCTAGGGACCTGCTTAGACTTGCTTCTGGCTGTAGATATAGAAGAGAAAGTAGGTGATGAGGGTAGGTCCTGAGGAGTATCAGCATTGTCCTGCTCTGCTTCCATAGACAATGCTGGAATAGTTCCCTCAGGGAAAGATGGAGAGGCCAATTCTACAGAGGATGGGGAGGTCACTTCTGGCCAAATAAATCCATTGGAATGCAAAAATTCAATGTACCCAGCCTCTTCAGGGTCATCCCACATATCTCTATTCCAATTTATAGGATCCCATTAATTTCCAAGCAGTGCCCTCACTTTAACTGCAAACATCCTTCAAGGCTGAGAGCAAACCTTACCTTCTAATTCAGCCAATAGTGGGGTGAGTGCTGATGTTTGGATTTTAGCAACTTTAGCCCTGTGTCTACAAGAGAGGAGTTTCTTCTTCAAAGGATATGCACTCCTGGAGCTTAGGAATTAAATCAATGAGCTCATATTTCTCCTTTGTTACTTTGTCCAGTGATGCCAGGAACAGACACCCAACATTACTATATTCCTTAGTTTTCCAGAAATGTTCCATAGTATCATATATCAGTATCAGCAAACTTCTAGCTTCTCACAAGAGGCAAATTAGGAACAAAGAATGTGTTCATTTTGCATATCTCCTTAAACAGTTTATGCCATAGATTATCAGACTCTCCATAGTATTAGAAGGAGAGTCTAGCAAATTTAGGCCTAACCAAATTGGAACTATAACTCCAGAAACCACAAAAAACAACTAATGAGATTTATCTTTACATTTCTGGGTTTTTTTTTTTTTTGGTGGTACTGGGGATTGAACCCAGGGGCATTCTGCCTCTGAGCTACACCCCCAGCCCTATTTATTTATTCTTTATTTTTGAAACAGGGTCTCACTAAATTGTGGAGGGCTTCACTAAGTAGCTGAGGCTGGCTGCGAACCTGCGCTCCCCCTGTCTCAGCCTCCCAAGTACAGGGATTACAAGCGTGCACCACCACTCCCGGCACACTTCTTTTTTTCTAGAACCACTCTTGGTATCAAAATCTGTATTAGCCAAGGTTTTCTAGAGCAACAGAATTTATAGAACATGTATATTATAAAGGGGGTTTATCAAATTGCCTTACACTCAGAAGCTGTGTAGTCCCAAGTGGCCATTCAAGAGTTAGAGTCTCAGAAGAGGAGCAACCAGTGATAAAGTCTTAGTGCAAGACAGAAAGGTATAGAAACTCCCAGGAGAATCATGGATAAATGTCTAGTAAGTGAAGGATCTGAAGTCCAATCTCCCCAGGTGAGAACAGACACACCTCCCTCTAAGAAGAATTGAGCTTGCCTTCACACCATTTCTTCCTTCTGCCCTTTGTTCCATCTGGACGCTCAGCCTGTTGGACAGTGCCACCCACAGTCAGGGCAGGATTTCCCCCTCAATCCACTGTTCTACATGCCAATCACCTCATCAACACATCTCAAAGTCTCATAACCCTAGGTATCTCTCAGTCAAGACAAGTTGACAATCCAGAATAACTATCACAGATATAAATGGAGAAATATATATATATATATATATATATATATATATATATATAGCTATAATTGATAAAGATATGACATATGATATTTACATATATAAGTGATGAATACATTAAAACATCATGTGACAAATTTTCAGAAGAATGCATATTAGGATAAAACAAGAGTGGAACAAATCTCTGCATGCTGAGATATATAGACGAGTAAAATCAGTGAATGTGGATGTAGGGTGAAATTCTAGTCAAGGGATATAGTGTTTTGGATTTTGTGTCCCCCTGGCATTCAGGGAAACAAGGTAGCAATGTTTGGAGTGGGTCTGGTTGTGATCTTAGCAGTCCGTTAAAATGGATTTTTCTGGGTAGTAGCCTGATCTGGTAGCGTGTGGCTGGAGGAGATGGGTGCCTAGGGTGTGGCCTTGGGATTATGTATGGTCCCTGGTCCCCGTGCTTACTGTCTTGCTTCTGGCCTCTGTGATGTGAGGATAGAACCTGTGTGCTCTCCCTTTCTCTGCTTTCTGTCACCATGGCCTGAGCTCCAGCTCCACACCCTGGCCTCACATCAACTGAACACTGAGATCTCCAAAAAGCTGTGAGCAAATAAATCTTCTTCCTCTAAGTTGTGTGGTCAGCAGTGAGAATGCTGACTAAGCCGAGGGAGTAACAAAAATTCAGATAGATTGGTTCCAAAGTTTGGCGATTGTGAATTGTGCAGCTATAAACATTGACATACATGCATTGGTCTGGTAGTTTGGTTTCTGGTCTTTTGGGTAGATGCCTAGATGAATGGATTACAAAACTATGGGATATGTACACAATGGAATTTTATGCAGCCATAAAGAAGAACAAAATCACATCATTTGTAGGGAAATGGAAAGAATTAGAGAACATTATGCTAAGTGAGATTAGTCAGGCACAAAGAGTGAAAGGTCGGATGTCCGCCTTAATATGTGGAAGCTAGAGAGGAGGAGACTTAGAA